>CM051008.1:21240902-21258402 GCA_027704905.1 Muraenolepis orangiensis
CACCGGCCGCCTGGACAGAAACCCCGAGAGTCCAGCCACAATCCGTATGGACGGAAAGCAGCGAGGCTCTCTCTCTCTCTCTCTCTCTCTCTCTCTCTCTCTCTCTTCTCTCTCTCTCTCTCTCTCTTTGTCTCTCTCTCTCTCTCTCTCGCCCCCCAGAACTCACCATCGCGGTGTTCCTCTGTCTGGCGTCCAAACGTACCTTCTCGCTTTCCTCCCCTCACATCCGCCGCTGCAAGGACCGAGGGCCTGCTTTTCCACTCGCTGCTCTTCTACGGCGGCAGACCGCAATATCAGTCAAACGGCAGGGAGGGAGGGAGGGAGGGAGGGAGTGAGGGAGGAAGGGGGAGAGAGGGGGAGAGAGGAAGGGGGGAGGCGCGTACGGATGGTTTGGATCACAACATTGCGGAGGCTCCCCTCGCACCGTGGCCACAGCTATGCTGGACGGACGTCCACGGAGTACTTTTCAAAAGCCACAGCCTCGGGAAAAACCAACAACCCGGGGTCTACCTTCTCCCACCCCCCCCCCACACACACACACACACACACACACGCTCTCACACATACACACCACACACGCGCTCTCACACACACACACACACACACACACACACACACACACACACACACACACACACACACCACACACGCTCTCACACATACACACCACACACGCTCTCACACACCACACACACACACGCTCTCACACACCACACACACACACGCTCTCACACACCACACACACACGCTCTCACACATACACACCACACGCGCTCTCACACACACACACCACACACGCTCTCACACACCACACACACACGCTCTCACACACCACACACACACGCTCTCACACATACACACCACACATGCTCTCACACACCACACACACACACGCTCTCACACACCACACACACACACACTCTCACACACCACACACACACGCTCTCACACACAACACACACACACGCTCTCACACACACACACACACACCGCACACGCTCTCACACACCACACACACACGCTCACACACACACACACCACACACGCTCTCACACACCACACACACACGCTCTCACACACACACACACCACACACGCTCTCACACACACACACACACCACACACGCTCTCACACACCACACACACACACGCCGCCCTGACGGTCATCAATCTGAGGTTTTGTTTTATTTGAACACAACAGGACACGTTGGCCACAGGCCGTCGCAGATGACATTGTAATTACTGTGTTGTTATGTTGGATGGCTGGAGATGGAGGAGATGAGCCCGGAGAGATTGTACCAGAATTTTTACCTCGCACAATGTTTATATATTGGAATATTTAAAATTAGCAGTCTAAAGCATTTTAAATATGTATATATATTAATATATATATATATATATATATATACTGTAAATCCACAAAATAAAACATTTACTTATATTGATATATTGATTTATTTACATTACCAAACACGTAAATGAAAAAGTAAAAAGCAATATAGGAAAAAAAAATATTGTTTTATTTAAAGTGTGTATACAGTGAAAAGGCTATAACATTAGATAATGGGGTAATGGGCAGGAGAGGCTGGAATTCCCTGGGACTGGGCCATAGAAGTACTTGTCTTTACCCATCTCCGTAAACATTACTTACAGTACTGTTGATGTTCTATACATCCATAAACGTCTCTCTCTCTCTCTCTCTCTCTCTCTCTCTCTCTCTCTCTCTCTCTCTCTCTCTCTCTCTCTCTCTCTCTCTCTCTCTCTCTCTCAGTCTTCTCGTCTCGTCTCCACCACTCTATTTATACTTTTCACTCACTTTTGCTTTCTCTTATTGTCTCTCTCTCTCTCTCTGACCCCTCTCTCATTCCTCCCTCACTCTTGCTCTCTCTCTCTCTCTCTCTCTCCTACCTCCCTTTCTCCTATACCTCCATCTCTCTTTTACCTCTCTCTCTCTCTCTCTCTCTCTCTCTCTCTCTCTCTCTCTCTCTCTCTCTCTCTCTCTCTCTCTCTCTCTCTCCTACCTCCCTTTCTCCTATACCTCCATCTCTCTTTTATCTCTCTCTCTCTCTCTCTCTCCTCTCTCTCTCTCTCTCTCTCTCTCTCTCTCCTCTCTCTCTCTCCTCTCCTCTCTCTCTCTCTCTCTCTCTCCTCCCTCACTCTTGCTCTCTCTCTCTCTCTCTCTCTCTCTCTCTCTCTCTCTCTCTCTCTCTCTCTCTCTCTCTCTCTCTCTCTCTCTCTCTCTCTCTCTCTCTCCTACCTCACTCCCTTTCTCCTATACCTCCATCTCTCTTTTATCTCTCTCTCTCTCTCTCTCTCTCTCTCTCTCTCTCTCTCTCTCTCTCTCTCTCTCTCTCTCTCTCTCTCTCCTCTCCTCTCTCTCTCTCTCTCTCTCTCTCTCCTACCTCCCTTTCTCCTATACCTCCATCTCTCTTTTACCTCTCTCTCTCTCTCTCTCTCGCTCTCTCTCTCTCTCTCTCTCTCTCTCTCTCTCTCTCTCTCTCTCTCTCTCTCTCTCTCTCTCTCCTCTCTCTCTCTCTCTCTCTCTCTCTCTCTCTCTCTCTCTCCTACCTCCCTTTCTCCTATACCTCCATCTCTCTTTTACCTCTCTCTCTCTCTCTCTCTCTCTCTCTCTCTCTCTCTCTCTCTCTCTCTCTCTCTCTCTCTCTCTCTCTCTCTCTCTCTACCTCCCTCCCTCTCTCTATCCCTCCCAGTCTCTCTCATTAGCCTCTAAAGCAGCAGCAGACATGGTGTAATTTCTAGCAGGATGTGGCCACCATCCCCATTAGCATGTGCGTGACTTCATACTCCCCCTCCCCTCCCCCTCTCTCCCTCCCTCCCTCCCTACCTCCCTACCTCCCGCCTCCTTCCACGGTAGAAGCTGCATGTGATGTGCGTGTAAACTCTGTTTTTTAACATGAAAAGACCCCAGACACACGCGCCTACCTCCCCTCCCTGCACACGTGTTGCTTGTCTGGGGGACGGGGGAGACGGGGGAGACGGGGGAGACGGGGGAGACGGGGGAGACGGGGGAGACGGGGGAGACGGGGGAGACGGGGGAGACGGGGGGACGGGGGGGGCAGGGGGGGGGGGGGGTTCTCGGCCCCGTTGCAATAAGTCTCAGAACTTCCCTCGTGCTCCAGCCGCCAATTTGTTGCTCATTAAACGTGTTGGCGTTTCTTGTTTGATATTTCAACGGCGCCCCGCCGTGCCATTAAAAGGCGGAGCCCGGGGTTGTTACTCCCGCGCCCCGAGGGGGTATTCCTGCCTGCCGTCCGTCCGTCCGCAGGGTTCCCCCCCACCGAGACCGCATCGGAACCGCCGCTAATTACAAACGTGGAAAACCGACGCGGAAGGAAAAAGCTATAAGCACTAAACGGACATCGTTGGCATCGTTAGGGTTTGAGGTGATGACCAGCGAAGCCACTGATTTATGTTATGGTTCAGTCTCTCGGGCGGGTAGCTGCTTCTGCTGCTCCTGCTGCTGCTGCATCCACTGTCCGCAGAGCCGTCCTGAGTCACTCCACGCGCCCCCCCCCCGAACGGCGGGTTTGGGGCGAGGCGGGTCCATGTGGCACGCCGAGATAGCAGCCTATCCATTCCCTTCATCATAGAATGGTCTAGACACGGGTCTGTCTGGTCCCCCCACGCCCCTTGATGACATAACGCCAGTGGTGGTGGTGGTGTGTGCTGGTGCTGGAGATGGTGCTAGTGGTGGTGGAGGTGGTGGTGGGGTGGTGGTGGTGGTGGTGCTAGTGGTGGTGGTGGTGGTGGAGGTGGTGGTGGTGGTCGTGGTGGTGCTAGTGGTGGTGGTGGTGGTGGGGGTGGTGGTGCTGGTGCTGGAGATGGTGCTAGTGGTGGTGGTGGTGGTGGGGGTGGTGGTGCTGGTGCTGGAGATGGTGCTAGTGGTGGTGGTGGTGGGGGTGGTGGTGCTGGTGCTGGAGATGGTGCTAGTGGTGGTGGTGGTGGTGGTGGGGGTGGTGGTGGTGCTGGAGATGGTGCTAGTGGTGGTGGTGGTGGTGGGGGTGGTGGTGCTGGTGCTGGTGCTGGAGATAGTGCTAGTGGTGATGGTGGGGTGTGCCCTCAGTTCAGCATAAATGCCGGGGATGTATGTGGCCGTTAAGCATCTCATAAAATGGAGGTTTGTTTGGCGCTCTCGTGCAGAGAGAGAGAGCCCCAGACACATGAAAGGCGTGCACATGTATCTCATATACTACGTTCATATACTTTGGCACTGGAGATGGGAGAAAAATGAGGGAAAGTAGTGGTGGTGGTGGTGGGTGGGGTTGACTCCTTGGAGGAGTGTAGTTTTAATGGATCACAGCAAGCGGCTGGCTGTGTGACAGAGCAGGAGGAGAGGAGCGCTGTAATGACAAAAAGCTTGAAGCGTCTGCTGCCCCTGTCCCACCCAACCAGACACACACCCCCCCCCCCCCCACACACACACACACACACACCACACCACATTGCCCACCACCTCCTCCTGCGTCTCCCTCTTCTCCTTCTCCTTGTCCTCCTCAGTCTCTTCCTGCTCCTCCTCCACCCTCCTCATGATACCCCTGCTGCATTTTCTCCTTCTCCTCCTCCTCTTGGTTGTACTCCTCCTGCCTCTCCCACTCATCCTCCTGCTTGTCCCCCTCCTCCTCCCCCTCCTGCTCCTCCTCTGGTCCCTTTCCTCCTCCTCCTCCTCCTCCTCCCTCTTCCTCCTCCTCCTCCTCCTCCTCCTCCTCCTCCTCCTCCTCCTCCTCCTCCTCCTCCTCCTCCTCCTCCTCTCCTCGTCATTCTCCTCCTCCACCTTCTTCTGCGTCTCCTCCTCCACCTCCTCCTGCGTCTCCCCCTCCTCCACCTCCTCCCTCTCCTCCTCGTCATTCTCCTCCTGCAACTCCTCCTGCGGCTCCTCCACCTTCTTCTACGTCTCCTCCTCCACCTCCTCCTGCGTCTCCTCCTCCTCCCTGGTCCCTGAAGTCATCTGTCCTTGCTCCTTCTCTCTCTCTCTCTCTCTCTCTCTCTCTCTCTCTCTCTCTCTCTCTCTCTCTCTCTCTCTCTCTCTCTCTCTCTCTCTCTCTCTATTTTCTTCCAACACATGGACTCTATGAGCTGTGGCATTTTATTCCGAGGGCCCTGATGAAATCACAGAGGCAGAGAGAGAGTCAGAGAGAGAGAGAGAGAGAGAGAGAGAGGAGAGAGAGAGAGAGAGAGATGGAAGGGAGGGACGTTCACGCTCTCTTTCCAGCCCCCGGTCCTCTCTCCAGACAGCTCTGCTTACCGCTCGCCGCTCGCCATTAGACATTACACGCTTATAATCCCCTCACTTTTTTGTGGCCACCGTAGGCCGGAGTCACCGTGTTATTAAAGGCCTCCGTCGCGTTCAGCGAGACTCGCATGCAGTAAGAATCTTTATGAAAATTGAATAGAAAATTGGCGGCGAAATAAATGGAAGGAAGGAAGGAGAGGCAAAGAAAAAAAACAAGAAAAAAAACATTATTTCGCGTTTCACATCGCATTATATGGTAGTAATAAATGATCTGGACGGATGGAACAAAAGTTCTCCAGTGGACTGTGAAAGAGAGAGAGAGAGAGAGAGAGGGTGAGAGAGAGAGAGAGAGAGAGAGAGAGAGAGAGAGAGAGAGAGAGAGAGAGAGAGAGAGAGAGAGAGAGAGCGCGAGAGAGAGACACACACACATGCACACACACACACACACACACGCGCGCACACCGAGGGTCTGATGAGTTGAGCGTCGGTGATGATGTATCTGCGGTGCTTCTGAGGAGACTGGGGAGACGGATGGTTGAAAGCAGCCCAGGTTGGCTCCTCTTGGCCCTTTAGCCCCAGATGCCTCTCCATCATCGGGGGCAGAACCCCGGGAGGGCAGCCCGCGCAGCTGCACACAATTACACAATTAACGGCCCAGTGACCGTGCTCTCCGGGTCTCCTCGTGGCCCCGCGGCTAGGAGGAAGGACACGACCGCCGGACTGCGGTAGGAGGTGAAAATGAAATGAAATTAGCCTCTGTCAACCCTCCTCCTCCTAACCCTGATTCAAAATCGTTCTCACATCTTTTCAAGGATAAATAAGCACACTCCACACACACACACACACACACACACACACACACACACACCGGGCTTTGCAGCTGTGCAAGCCTCATCTGGTCAAAATTAGGGCCTCCCTCTGGCAAAGCCAGTCATCGACAAAAGACGACGACAACGTCAAGTTCACAGACAGGTGTGTGTGTGTTTGTGTGTGCGGTGTGTGTGTGCGTGTGTGTGTGTGTGTGGTGTGTGCGGTGTGTGTGTGTGTGTGTGTGTGTGTGTGTGTGTGTGCGTGCGGTGTGTGTGTTTGTGTGTGTGTGTGTGTGTGTGAAGCCTCCTATCAGTGACACATAGGGCCTTTTCTTAACTCCGGCATCTTGTTATTACCCCGGCGAGGATACGTCGAAGAAGTAGGAGTCCGCTTCAAGCTTTAACCCTTGCAGCGCCGGCGGAGGGAGAGCATCACCGCTCCCGGCCGAGAGAGAGCCGGGAGCCGAGGGAACCCCCCCCGGGAGAGAGGGGAGGTCAGAGGTCACACATGGCGTATGATTCAGAGGAGCTCTCGGGGAACCGAACGCAATTCGGTTTTCTCTCTATCTCTATCTCTCTCTCTCTTTGCGGCATGCGGAGGCCGACCTGGACCGGGCTGCGGCGGGGCAGGGGGGAGCTGGGGCTCCTCGACCCCCATTAATCACTTCCTCTTCCGTCGTGAGGTCACCGCAGCGCCGGCCGAAGATGCCACCGCTAACACCGCCTCCGCTACCGCACGATGACGGCGAGGGCATGGGTGGGAGGGTGGGAAGGTTGCGTGCGTGCGAGGGCGAGTGGGTGGGATGGGCGGGGATAACGGGGACCCCGGGGCCTCTCTCTCTCTCTCTCTCTCTCTCTCTCCGTTTTGGCCCCCTGAGGTCGCGGGCTGAGGTAACGGCCTCAGCGGACGGCTGAGAGCATGAGGCATCAGGACCGCGGTCCGGCGAGAGAGAGAGGAAGCGTGAGGGGTAGGTAACCCCCCCCCCCCTTCTCCTCCCTCCCCCTGAGTGGAAGTGACAAGATGACAAGCCCCTCCGCCACCGGTGACGAAGGCTGAATCACGGCATGATAGAAACGTCATCTTCCACCCGAATTGTTGTTTTTCTCCTTTGCCCCCCACCCATCCCCCCCCCCCCCCCCCCCTCTCTCACCACCCACCCACCCACTCACCTCCCATCATTTGTCTGCCGCGTAAGTAACTGGTAGCATGTGCACAGCTACGGATAATTGCCTCTCGGTGACACCGCGAGTTAAAATATAACAAGCGGAGCCGGGGTCCGCGGGTGAGATCACCGCCGAGGGGATGGAGTGGTCTCCCGGGAAACCAGAGAGAGGAACTTCAAGAAGCTCCTGACCCCCCACCCCTCACACCCCCTGCCCCCCCCCCACCCCCCCCCCCCCCCCCTCCCTCGCCTAACTTCTCGCTGATGACTAGCATGTGTGGCGAGCTCAGCGCGCCGACAGACAGCTGCTAGAGCCACTATGCTACTATACGCTACGACCTGGACACACACACGCACACGCACACACACACACACACACACACACACACGCACGCGCACACGCACACGCACACACACACACACACACACACACACAAAATAAAGAAAAGCATGAAAATATGCAGCAGTGGTAGAGATGCTGACAGCGAAGTACCACGAGAGTGATATATACATATATATAAATATACAGCATATATATATGTGTATATATATGAATAGGGAATTAAATAGACAAACAACAATATTACAGTATTTAGATGACTTAATGACTAACCGGACCTGATGAGGTACGATCTGTCCTTGTGAATAGTGAGTACTATTAACGTCATATTCATTGTAGAAAGAAAACAGCTCAATGTAATACGCCCCTTTTCTATTATATTTATATACGTGTAAATGTATATGTATATAACAAAACCACCATTTTTTTCCACCAAATATGGGTCAAGCCACTTCTGTCTATATTTTTGTTTTGTGTCACATTTTGCTTTGAGACGATGAACACCACTACGTCTCTGACACCTAACTAATTACTAAGACTAACTTTCGGTGATGTCATTTTGGTCCCCACCCCCCCCCCCCCACACACACACACACACACACACACACCTTGACCCCGCTGGCAAAAGTAATTATAAAGCCATTAATCAGATTATGTCATAAGGTATACACACAACCTGCCTTCTGCTGTGTGACTCAGCGCTAGGCAAACACAGGGATTGTATTGCGTTTGACAGATTCACTGTTGTTTTTCGGAACGGCACTCTAAGAAAACAGGCCTCCGGAATAAGCGTGCGCTCCTGTGTGTGTGTGTGTGTGTGTGTGTGTGTGTGTGTGTGCGTGCGTGCGTGCGTTTGTGTGTATGTGTGTGCGCATGTGCGGGTACCCGTGTGTGTCTTAAGATAATTGACCAATCTGTGGAGCGATGCAGATGTGGCGTTGTGTGTTTTTGCGTTGGACGTGTGATCCGCTCAGAGTGCGAGACGGCGCTCCTGGTTATTTATATATTTTTCTAACGCGGTTTTAAGCGCCGGGCCTCTCCTCTAAGCCGTCCTCCGTGGAGATCTCCGTCTCCGTCTGGACCAGAGGTATTCCCTCGGTCGGCTGGCGCGGCGGACCTTAGAAGACTCTCAGAAGAGGTTTTTGCAGAGCTCTCTCCCCCCCCCCCATCGACCGCAAGCGGGCCGTCCACATTCTTAGGTTCTTCTGAAAACACCCGTGTGCAAACATACCCAGCTGAGGGGGAGCAGGCAGCAGTGCACTGGGAGGTCCACACGGGACGGCTCTCGGGTTTTGGTTTTGGCCAAACATGAACCACGCTCGCTAAGGCGAATGACGGATCGGGTTAGAAATCAAACCAAAAAGCGATATTTGCTCTTCGCTGTCACCGCGAAATAGACTCTTCAAACCTGAATATGTGTCCTTTTTATTTTCCACAAATTCAGCAATTTTCGTAAACTATCTATCTATTATCTATTTATACACAGGTTTTTACTACAGGTTTTGTTTTAACAATAATTAGTGACAGGCTGTACTGAGCCAAAGTGCCTCTTCGGCATGTTGTCTTGTATTTTAAGACTTCAACTTTTATTATTTAAGACTTCAACTTTTATTAGCGAGTAGCGAGTAGCTAATGACGCGCCGCACGGCGGAAGGAAGTATTCGCCGTTTGAAGCCGGTGGCTCCGATGCAGCGCGGCCTCTTTCATCACAGCGGGACGCCGTCTGTCGGCCTTAATAAAAAAAAAATCATAACCCGCGTTCATAACCCGGGAGACTCATGCAGGGCGTTCGGGGGTCTGCTGCGTAAGCAGCGCCGCTCGCCGCCATAGGCCTGGAGGGGTTGAGCGCAACTGCAAAGCTGGTTTGGTTCCTACTGGAATATCAGGAATGACTTGTTTTAAGAAAAAGTGTAGCGTGTGCGACGTCTGCGTGACTCATATTGTACACATGTGTGCGGTTTTAGATTTTTTTTTCAGACGGAAATGTTGATACTTAATCAGTGAGTTTGTTTCCAATGGCCGGACGACACAATAAACAAAATATAATTTGCCTTTGTTGCCGTTGGTATCGTTTTCAAGCAGGGTTTACAAATGTCTTGATATCATTTTCTTCACCTGCTCATTTATTCATTATTTTTTCGAAAAACCTTTTAAAATCAGTTTACTGTCCCTCGGGAGAGGCCAGAAATGATTGCCATGCGTTCCACGTGCCGTTAAGGGTGGCTTTCCACTGAGTCACCGTGTTGACCGCCTGCCTTGTTTGTTATTTCTTTTTACATAAAGTATTTTAGAATATAATGAACATGGAAGTCAGAGTTCAACCAAAACAGACATTGTGTCCCTATACCCCAGGAAGAGAGATGTAAACCCACGCTCCTATCACAGCTATCATAGTCTTAAAATAGTAGGGGTCTCCATTCCCCTAAAATAAGGAAATAAAGAATCGCAAAAAGATTGCAAATGTTAGTTTCATCTGTAGGTTGCTGTTTCACTCTCTGAACCATGGCTCTTATCTCACTCCCCCCCCTGTTCTCCCCCCATTCTCACCTTGTTCTCCCCACCTGTTCCCCCCCCCCCCTGTTCTCTCACTGTCCTCCCCCTGTTCACCCTACGTTCTCCCCCATCCTCCCCCTGTTCTCCCCCCGCTATCCCCTGTCCTTGCCCCTCCGTTGTCCCCCATCCTCCCCCCGTTCTCCCCCATTCCCCCCCCCGCTATCCCCCCGTCCTCTCCCCCCTGTCCTCGCCCCTCCGTTCTCCCCCATCCTCCCCCCGTTCTCCCCCATTCTCCCCCCGCTATCCCCCGTCCTCTCCCCCCTGTCCTCCCCCCTCCATTCTCCCCTCCAGCTCTACGGCTACATGGAGAGCGAGCCCCTCACCCTGCAGCTGTTCATCGGCACGGCGGACGACCGCCTGCTGCGTCCTCACGCCTTCTACCAGGTGCACCGCATCACCGGCAAGACGGTGTCCACGGCTAGCCACGAGGTGCTGCAGTCCAACACCAAGGTGCTGGAGATCCCCCTGCTGCCCGAGAACAACATGAGAGCCATGTGAGTACACACACAGCTTCAAGCCTGCTGCTGGCATCCACTATCGGGCATCGTGAAGCAATGTCTCAAGGGAATTGGTTTATGTTAGACGTGGAGTGTATGGTTGGTGGCAGGTAAGGAAGCAGCCTCACCTGGCCCGAGTCAAACTGATTAGAGTCTGGTTGAGGCAGCCTCATCTGGCACCAGTCAAACTGATTAGAGTCTGGTTGAAGCAGCCTCATCTGGCCCCAGTCAGACTGATTAGAGTCTGGTTGAAGCAGCCTCACCTGGCCCCAGTCAGACTGATTAGAGTCTGGTTGAAGCAGCCTCCCCTGACCTGAGTCAGCCTGATTAGAGTCTGGTTGAAGCAGCCTCCCCTGGCCTGAGTCAGCCTGATTAAAGTCTGGGGCTGCTGGGTGAGGCTGCACACCTGTGGGTTAAAACAGCCACCATCACCACACACACTCAAGAGGAGCGCTAGCATGGACCATCTGCTCTGTCCACCATTCACCTACAAAACGCTGCAATGAACCCGTTTCCACATCATCAGTGTTTAGTCAAAGTTTCAACACTCTGCACGAGGACATTACACTGAAAATACACACACACTCACACACACACACACACACTTCTCACTCCCCTTCGCCACCGTTGCAGCTTGCCATCGGCACTCTGAAGAGAGTGGAGCCGACGACGGCTGCGGCGCTGGTTGACTAGCGAGGCCGTTAGTGGTGTGTTAGCTCCCCCGCGCCCCGGGTTCTCCTCAGACCACTCAGACGCTCTTCCTCGATCACTAGAGCCCAGACCCGAGGTGCGGAGTTGACGGTGGGCTCTTGGGGACGTGCTGCTATGGAAACACGTGTCTTGTTTGTTTCTTTTACACATTCTGGATTATATGGACATCTTTTTGCGTCTTTTTTTGCGCATTTCTAATTTTATAATTGATTTGAATTTATATAATCATTTTTCTATAGCTCTTAGATTTTCTTATACGTCCGTCCCGAATAAATATGTCTGTGACTCTGGTCCAAATCTTTTGGGAAGTGGTGATATCTGGCAAAATGTTACAGGACATTGGAGACGTTTGACTGCAGAAAACGGATCTTTTGCGGTTTGAAAAAAAAGATTGCTTTAACATCCGACTGCCTCACAGTGCCATTTTGATTTAATCAGCTCTAGCAGAGGCGAATGTTTCCCGTTTCCCTTCCTCGAGCTCAGCCGCCAGCCCTGAGGTACCTTTCGGGGGGGTTTAGCGTTAGTCTCCCCCCCCCCCGCCCCGCCTCACCCCTCAGCCTCCCCCCGCCCCTCCCCCAGCCCAGGCCAAGCCTCACTCTCTAGAAAGGTCGCGCTCTGAGGTGGGGCCGCCATGGACCACGGCCACTAAGCTGTAAAGCAGTCCACTTCGATAACACCGCGTACGTTCTCCTGCCAGCACCTCCTTCCTCTCGGTGTGGGAGGGGGAGGGGGAGGGGGGAGGGGGGAGGGGGGGGAGGGGGGAGGGGGGAGGGGGGAGGGGGGAGACGCCAGAGGGTCTCGTCAAACCTCGGTTCGCCGGCGAACTCTCGTATTCCTCTTCTTCTCGCCGCTATGCAGCGACACAATAAGTAAACGCTACATATGAAGCTTAATATGTAATATGAATAAATCCTCGTAATTTGGTTGATTCCATATCATAATAAGTTGTACATACGCACTAATAACAGCAGTAGCGCCGTAGTCGCCGGGCTGGACTTGGTTTGACGGCGTTCCTTGCAGTGACGAAGACAGCTTGTCTTTATTCCGACCTGTCGGCACTTCACTACATCGCTTATCGCACGGACGCCGTTAAAAAACCCACAGCTCTCGTCTGATCTGAATACGCTCACTTAGGCCTTAGAGTCCCACACCTCATTCAACATTCAAGATGTTTGTATTTGCCGTGTGCAACAAGTATAATGGAATGCTTACTCCCCATTCCCTACCGCAGTATGAATTTCAACAACAATACTATACAATGCTATAATAAACTATGCAATAATATACTATACTATAAACAACACTATACTATAACAAATATCAGCCAAAGTCAAGAGGCTACATTAAAATGGCCTCTCTTTAATGGGTTCTTCTTTTAAATCTGTTTGCAAACTACTTTTTAGCAAACATGTATTTCTATCCCCCTGTAGAACGATGAACTATGACACATTAAGCAAATAACAAAAAGAGCGAGATATTGGAAAGGCTGTGAGTGTGAGGTTCGATGGACGTGATGGGAAGAGACAGGACACGCAGCGAGGTAGCAGGGGACTAACTGGGAAAATGGCTGCCACCGCCGCCAAACACACCGCGCTCCTGGAAAGAGACTCTTCTCTCTCTCTCCTCTCCTCTGGAGGGTAGCGGTATAGGCTCCGGGGTCTGCCAACACTAGACGATCCCTTTCGTGTCAGCTCCGTTTATTTCTATTTGCTTTACGTCTCCGCGGTGCGGTGTTTTTACACGTCCAATGTTATATCTGTCTGAAAATGTTCAAAGGCTTGATGGGTTGGATCTGGTGGAACCTCGAGCAAGGAAGGCAGTTTGCGAGAGCCTTTTCTCCTCTGCACCACCTTTGATCTTTGATATATGTGGCGGGGATGCGGGAGATATATATATATATTATAATAATATATATATTTTTGGAATATTTCCAGAATCCCAATATAAAAGAAATAGAACAGAATATATACTCGAAATATAAAACAAATTCTTATATCATATCATAACTACCAGTTGACGTTTGTCACCTTTCATCCTAGCCTCCGACACCTTGCCGGTAACTGATCGCCTCCCTCCTTCCCTCCCTCTCTTCATCCTTCCCTCACTCCTCTCTCCCTCCCTCTCCCCATTTCTCCATCCCTCCCTCCCTCTCTCCCTCTCTTCCCTCACTCCTCCCTCCCTCTCTACCTTTCTCCATCCCTCTCTCTCCCTCCCTCTCACCCTTTCTCCCCTCCCTCCCTCCCTCTCTTCCTCCCTCCCTCCCTCCTCTCCCTCCCTCCATCCCTCCCTCCCTCCCTCCACCTCTCCCTCCCTCCATCCAGAATCGACTGTGCCGGGATCCTGAAGCTGCGCAACTCGGACATCGAGCTGCGGAAGGGGGAGACGGACATCGGCCGCAAGAACACGCGTGTGAGGATGGTGTTCCGCGTGCACATCACCCAGCCCAGTGGACGCACCGTCTCCCTGCAGGCCACCTCCAACCCCATCGAGTGCTGTGAGTCACACACACACAGGCACAGACACTGGCACACACACACACACACAGACACAAAGACACACACAAAGACACACACACACAGGCACACAAACAGGCACACACACAGACACAAAGACACACACACACACACACACACAGTCACACACACACACAGACACACACACAGGCACACACACACAGTCAGGCGCACACACAGACACACACACAGGCACACACACACACACAGACACAAAGACACACACAAAGACACACACACACACACACACACAGTCACACACACACACAGACACACACACAGTCACACACAGACACACACACAGTCACACACACACACAGACACACACACAGGGGCACACACAGTCAGGCGCACACAGGCACACACACACAGTCACACACACACACAGTCACACACACACAGTCAGTCACACACAGGCACACACACACAGTCAGGCGCACACACAGGCACCAGCACAGGCCGTCTGGCACAGGTCGGCCTTGGCAAGCGGCACAGTGAGAAGTTTGATGTTTGAATCTATTGTTGTTAAGTGTATTAAATGGATCTGCGTTTTACTACGCCATTGGACCGCACTCACGGTCTCTGTACGAGAGATGCTGTACATCAGGGGTTCCCAACCTTTTTTGTGCCACGGACCGACCGGCAGATACATGAAAAAAATCTCGCGGACCGGTTGTCAATTTTCGCGGACCGGTTGTCAAAGTGTGTTGTCAACACACACCCCTAACAAAACGGCAGGGCTCTATTTCAGTATAAACGCGCATGTACGCGCAGCGCCCGTAACACAAACCCCGGCTCGTTCGACCGACACGTCACTAGCGCGTAGTCTCTTTTGTAGCGCGTGCAACTGAAAGTCTCTCGTTATGCCGCCGATATATATTTAATCTATATATATAGATTATACCGCCCATATATACCGCTATATAATCGATATATATAGATTATACTATATATATAATCTCTATATATAGATTATACCGCCCGCCGTTCACCTATACTCAAATGATTTGAGTCAAATATGATGATAAACACACAGCTGTTTCGCGGCCCGGCAGTAACACCTCCACGGCCCGGTACCGGTCCGCGGCCCGGCGGTTGGGAACCCCTGCTGTAAATGATATTTAAGCTAATTTGCCAAAGCAATAGGAGCATTGTGCACGACGCCATACACACATGGTCTCTATCGCAATGGGGCTGCAGGCAGAAGTTATTGGGGCATTAACACAGTTCCCAAGGAAGGGGTCTGAGAGACGTCGGTGGAGAACGGGTGTGACGCGTGGACCCTAACCCGTCACCCCAAACAAGAGGTCAGAGGTTAAAGAAGGAAGCTGTGTTACTGGGGGTTCCTCTTCTCACCGTGACATACTGGAGGTTAAGAGAGGAGGGGGGGGGGGGGGGGGGAGAGAGAAGGAGAGATAGAGAGAGGGGGGGAAAGAGAGAGGGGGGGAAAGAGACAGAGGGGGGAAGAGAGAGATAGCGAGAGAGAGAAAGAGAAAGAGAGAGAGAGAGAGAGAGGGATTGATCTTTACTGAACTGAAAGTTAATTGTGTTATGTTGTTGGCCATATGGAGTACTATCATTTGGACCAGGGGCTTCTGGAGGGGGTTGTATTAAAATGGATATTGAAATGGATAGCGGTCCGGTATTGGACGTATGCTGTGTCTCCGGCTATAAATTTTAACGCCAAAACTCTGAAATCCAACTGGCATGCACCGCTCGACGCAAAGAACTTAATGACGCAGAATTGTTCGCCGACACGTTAAAACCAAAAAAATTGTCACAATTTTCCCCCGAATGGCGTTCATGCCGCTGATGCCTGAAAACGGTTAGAAGAAATGAGTCAGTCTTTAAATCAGTCAATTTAAAGTTGATAAACCCCATTTTGTCTAACCAGGAACGGCTGTCTTGTGGTTCTGTGTGTGTGTGTGTGTGTGTGTGTTTGTGTGTGTGTGTGTGTTATTTTAACTGCGTTCCAAGTCTGTGGATCCCGGGGTTTGCCTGGAGTTAGT
Source organism: Muraenolepis orangiensis (assembly GCA_027704905.1). Lineage (NCBI taxonomy): Eukaryota > Metazoa > Chordata > Actinopteri > Gadiformes > Muraenolepididae > Muraenolepis > Muraenolepis orangiensis. The sequence continues at coordinate 21,256,748 of CM051008.1, forward strand.
GTTGGAGGTCTTGGGGTGGATGGGGATCAGGCACAACTGTTTTAACTTTCTATTTATACTCATCGTGTGTGTGTGTATGTGTGTGTGTGTGTGTGTGTGTGTATGTGTGTGTGTGTGTGTGTGTGTGTGTATGTGTGTGTGCATGTGTGTGTGTGTGTGTGCATGTGTGGTGTGCGTGTATGTGTGTGTGTGTGTGTGTGTGTGTGTATGTGTCTGTCTGTGTGTGTGCATGTGTGTGTGTGTATGTGTGTGTGTATGTGTTTCTGTGTGTGTGTGTGTGTGTGTGTGTGTGTGTGTGTGTGTGTGCGTGTGTGTGTATGTGTGTGTATGTGTGTGTGTGCGTGTATGTGTGTGTGCGTATGTGTGTGCATGTGTGTGTATGTGTGTGTGCGTGTGTGTGTGTGTGTGTGTGCATGTATGTGTGTGCATGTATGTGTGTGCATGTGTGTGTGTGCATGTGTGTGTGTGTCGTGTGTGTGTGTGTGTGTGTGTGTGTGTGTGTGTGTGTGTGTGTGTGTGAGTAGCCCAGCGCTCAGCTCAGGAGCTGCCCTTGGTGGAGAAGCAGAGTGTGGACAGCTACCCGGCGGCCGGGGGCAAGAAGATGCACCTGAGTGGCCTCAACTTCCTCCCCGACTCCAAGGTGGTGTTTGTGGAGAAGGCCCAAGGTGAGTCGACACCCCCCCCACTCTCTTTCTCACTCTCTCTGTCTCTCTCACCTTTCTCCCTCCCCCCTCTCGCTCTCCTTTTCCCTCACTCCACCCACTCTCTCTCTCTCTCTCTCTCTCTCTCTCTCTCTCTCTCTCTCTCCTCTCTCTCTCTCTCTCTCTCTCTCTCTCTCTCTCTCTCTCTCTCTCACCTCTCTCTCCCACACACACACACACACACACTATCACTCTCAATGTCTCTCTCTCTCTCTCTCGCTCTCTTATATCTCTCTCCCCCCCCCCCCTCTCTCTCTCTCTCTCTCTCTCTCTCTCTCTCTCTCTCTCTCTCTCTCTCTCTGGCTCTCTCTGCCTCTCTCTCTCTCTCAAAACTCCCCCCCCCCCCCCTCTCTCTCTCTCTCTCTCTCTCTCCTCTCTCTCTCTCTCTCTCTCCTCTCTCTCTCTCTCTCTCTCTCTCTCTCTCTCTCTCCCCTACCTCCCTCTGTCTTTGTGTTTCCTCACTTTCTCCTCCCGTCATAACAGAGTGGGTCCAGCTGGCCACATGTGGTGTGCATTAGGCCTCTATATTTTTAACCAAAGCATATTTACATTTGCTGAAGTTTTCCATTGCCTGTTCACTGACGCTCGCCACAAGTCCAGGAATGAATCACAACCAGGCCATGTGCAATGTCTCTCTCTCCCTCTCATTTTCACTTTTTCTCCCTCTCTCTCTCTCTCTCTCTCTCTCTCTCTCTCTCTCTCTCTCTCTCTCTCTCTCTCTCTCCATATCTCTCTCTCTATCCCTCTCTCCCTCTCCCCATCTCTCTCTCACACACTTACTATCACTATCACTATCTCCTCTCTCCATCTCTCTTATCTCTCTTTCTCTCTCTCTCTCTCTCTCTCTCTCTCACTTGCTCTCTCTCAATATATATATTTCTCTCTCCATCTATTGTATTTATCTCTCTCACTCCTAATTCAATTTCTCTCTCTCTGTCACTCTCTCTTTCTCTC
>CM051008.1:21265902-21275902 GCA_027704905.1 Muraenolepis orangiensis
ATGTGTATGTGTGTGTGTGTGTAGTTGTGTGTGCGTGAACCGTCACGCGGAACAGGGATAAGCAACGTGCCTAAACCGTATACTGCCCCATTATGACTTATTTTCTGAATTCACCGTCAGTTAGCTGGGATAAAAGCAGCCGCTATAGGACTGAACACTGTGTGTACGATTTGTCAGAAGCTTCCTGTCTGAATTATAGGTTTAGAGAACCGCCACATTAGCGCACACCAGACACCCTGAAGCGCTAGAGAGGGACGGCTACATCACAACAGGCTTCAGTATCAGGGAATCTCCCTTCTTGCTTCACTGTGTTTGATTACGCACACACACACACACACCAAAACACAAACACACACGCGCACACACACACACACACACACACACACAGCGGCCTTGTCACCTTCCACGCACACCAACAACAGGGATCCCTTACCGCCCCCAAAAAGTATACTCACCTCGAAATAGACAGACAGACAGACAGACAGACGTTTGGGCAAAGTTGAATAGGGAGCCTGGTGTTTGTGTTTCAGCCTTCAGAGTAATAGACAGGTGTTTGACAGCAATGGGGGATGAGGGGGAGAGTGGTGGGGCTGGGAGGGGGGGGGGTTGGGGAGGTGGAGAGGGGGTGTCCATCTCTCCTCTGGTTCACAGAGGAACTCTTTTGTCCCTTCCTGATCCTTAAAATATACAGCCTTGAACCGCCCCCCGCCCCCCTCCAAAACCACAGCAACAGCAGAGCTGGCACCGACGCAGAGAATTCAACTGAACGCACATAAACAAGGAAAGATGCCGAAAATCGAACCTCAGCATCATCTCTGGAAAAGAAACAACGCACACACTCATACACACTCACTCTCACACACACACACACACACACTCACTCTCACACACACACACACACACACTCAAGTAGTTTTATGCGGGATCCTCTGCAAATTAAGGGCCGCCGTGAATCATGTTTTCCATTTCAGAAAAAAACATCCCAGTGAACGCTCACTGGCCAAGGAGTGGGGAGACACCATTGATGTGTGTGTGTGTATGTGTGTGTGTGTTTGTGTTTTGGTGTGCGTGCGTAATCAAACACACTGATGGAGGAGACACATGCCCCTCTGGCCTCATGTAAGGACAGACACAAATCAAGCCGTTCAACTCCACAAACCTCCAAGCCCCATTACAACACGCCGTACGCGGGTCGTCCCCCTCCGGGCGATCAGAGGTATTCCTGACCCAATCAAACAGTAAGCGGGATTACTGGTCATGGTTATCTTCTGTTTCTTTTTTTTGACAACATACCGTCGGGTTGCCAGGCTCTTGGTCTGATGTGTTATCCTGGCTGTCTCTCTCTCGTTAGTCTGTTGACTCAGCGGGCTGCTGGCCGATCTGCCCTATAGCAACCAAGGCTCGCAGAATGGCTTAGTCTGTCTGTCTGTGTCTGTGTCTGTGTCTGTGTCTGTGTCTGTGTCTGTGTCTGCGGGCACCTGTGTGTGTGTCATCCTTTGTGGACAGTACATGAACTATCAGCAATGTATTTGATCCTGTTTCTTTTGTGTCCTCCTGTGTCTGTGTGCTTGTCTGTATCTGTGTTTCCCTTCTGGCATGCCTGTGGAGGCAGTGGTTCCATTGTGGCTTGGTCATTAATGAAGGATGTGTTTCTTCTTGCACTGTGTAATCACTCACTCCAAAGAGGACTACCATGGCTGTACCACTCTGCATGAGGCTTTGTATTTCACCTTAGGTTTTGTTCATTTGTGTGTGTGTGTGTGTGTGCGCACGTGCATGCATATGTGTGTGTAAGTATGTGAATGTGTGTGTTTGTGTGAGTGTGTGTTTGTGTGTGTGTGTGTGTGTGCACATGTGTGTGCATGCAAGTGTGCATGTGTGTGTGTGTACACGTGTGTGCACATGCAATGTGTGTGTGTGTGTGTGTGTATATTTGTATGTATAATGTGTGTTTGTGTGTGTTTGCAAATGTATGTGTGTGTGTGTGTGTGTGTGTGTGTGTGCAAATGTGTGTGTGTGTGTGTGTGTATGTTTGCGAGCGTGCACACATGTGTCCGTGCGTGTGTTTGTGTGTGTGGTGCACATTCAGTGTGTGTGGGCAGGGGGCTGTGTGAAGGAGGAGGTGTTGTCCGGAACAGAGGCGTTCTGCAGATGTTGCATGGAGTCAAACGGAAAGTTCTGTGGTTCTCTGTTGTTGCAGCGATCTCTGACTATGAGCTACGCCACGTGTTGCGCTGTCCTTATTCTGTCTCAAGTGGAAGGTAGAAGGCGTGCATTTGTGTGTGTGTGTGTGTGTGGTGTGTGTGGTGTGTGTGTGTGTGTGTGCCTGTGCGTGCATGTGTGTGTGTGTGTGTGTGTGTTTGTGTGTGTGTGAAAGAGAGAGCGAGAGAGTATCTGTCCCTGACATATTTGCAGTGATTTAAAAGCCTCTGCAATCTCCACATCTCTCATTTTTTCCAAGAGATGCAGAGATTTTGAGCTTGAAATGAAAAATTGCCCCGAAAGCAGCAAAGTACGATGAGATAACTTATTCTCAGCGTGGAAGAAGAAGAAAAACATGTTGACTTGCGTCAGGTTGACACCCGGTCTTAAGGTTTTCCCTGCTGGAGCGTCGACCGGAGAGGTTCCCTCACTTTTTCCCCTCTCTCTATCTCTGTATTTATCTCTGCCTCCCTCTCTCTCTCTCTCTCTCTCTCTCCCTCTCTCTCTCTCTCTCTCTCTCTCTCTCTCTCTCTCGCTCGCTCGCTCGCACGCTCGCACGCACGCACGCACACACACACACACACACACACACACACACACACACACACACACACACACACACACACACACACACACACACACACACACACACACACACACACACACACACACACACACACACACACACACACACGCGCACACACATACCTGCAGAAATAATAGGCCAATGGGATTCTTTAGGATTTTACTTGCTGTTATGGGAGCCATCCAGTGGAATGCCGTGGAGGAGAGTAAACATGTACAGATGATCCATCTTGACTCGTTCATCATTGATTTAGATGTGACATTTACAGTATATTCGAGCGTTGGCTGTCCGTCAAGCCATGAGGACCACGAGTCCCCTGCTAAACACCGCAGACAACGCTCTGTGGTTCACCTGGGCTAATCCCTGCAGTTACCACTTTGTAGTTCACCTGGGCTAATCCCTGCAGTTACCGCTCTGTAGTTCACCTGGGCTAATCCCTGCAGTTACCACTTTGTAGTTCACCCGGGCTAATCCCTGCAGTTACCACTCTGTAGTTCACCTGGGCTAATCCCTGCAGTTACCACTTTGTAGTTCACCTGGGCTAATCCCTGCAGTCATCACTCTGTAGTTCACCTGGGCTAATCCCTGCAGTCATCACTCTGTAGTTCACCTGGGCTAATCCCTGCAGTTACCACTCTGTAGTTCACCCCTGCTAAACCCTGCAGTTACCACTCTGTAGTTCACCTGGGCTAATCCCTGCAGTTACCACTCTGTAGTTCACCTGGGCTAATCCCTGCAGTCATCACTCTGTAGTTCACCTGGGCTAATCCCTGCAGTCATCACTCTGTAGTTCACCTGGGCTAATCCCTGCAGTCATCACTCTGTAGTTCACCCGTACTAAACCCTGCAACCCTGTTGCAGTTTACCCTGTGCTAAACCCTGCAGTCACCACTCTGTAGTTCCCCCGCACTAAACACTGCATTCATCACTCTGTAGTTTACTCGCACTAAGCCTCTGTAGTTCACAGAGAGCTCTGTTCTATGACATCACCGACGATGGCCACTGGCCATGAAGAGTGTAAATAAGAAGCCTTTCAAACAATAGGACATAAGTGTGGTGACAGCAGAAGAGCGCTGTCAGCATCTGTTGGCTGAGGTACCAAACCCCAACAGAGAAAAACCCAAAGGGTATTAAGCCGACGAGGCAGGGCTTCTGCTGGCTCTCTCTCTGAAGCCGCGGGACCCCGGAGGCGGTTTGTTAATGGGACGGCAAACAAAGCAAAACATTTGCGTACCACAACCGACCCAAGCTGAGGATGAAAACAAACACAGCTATATAGATAAAACAAATGCAAAATAAAAACTTTTTTAATGGTTTACAAAAAAAGAGCATGAAACAAAAATAGGATGACACATATACGAGAGAAAAGTAAAGACAAGGCTGATTCAAAAAATGAGTGATTAACGGACTCCTTCTTGTCCCTGAGTCGTCAGAGGACGTAAAAACAGACCATTATATATATATATATATATATATACGTTTAAAGCAGGGCTTGACATTCACTTTTTTGCTAACCAGCAGTCACTGAGTGGCAAGTGGTTTTCCAAAGTCACTAGCCACTCAGCATTTTCACCAGCCCAAATCCCCCCCCATAGTAGCTAGACTAGGGATGTGGCCATTGGAAACCTGAAGATCCTTCATCACGTTTAGTTTTAAATCGGTTGCGCCAAAAACAAATGACATAATTTTTAATTTATAACCTCCTAATTATTTCAGATGCTAAATGCTAAAATGCTACCAAAAGGTCAGCAGCCGAAAGTGGCCGGTAAGAGTGACGGAGTTACAAGCCACTGCCCGAATTCTACCGATCATTCAGCCAGTGGGCCGGTGTTAACGCCAAGCCCCCACCTGAAGGTGGTGAATCCACTGTCACAAGTGTTCACTGTTCACTAATATCCGCTTTTTCCCTTCCGTAGATGGCCATCACGTGTGGGAGGCGGAAGCCAAGGTGGACAAGGACTCCTTCAAGTCTGTAAGTATTGACTTTATCGGACCACCTCAGCAGAGTGACACATGAGGAGGAAGAGCTTGTTGTGTGTTTACCCGCCTCCCGCCGCCACCCATCCACCCCACCTCACCCACCTCACCCACCTCACCCACCCTCCCCCCTCCCCCCCTCCCTCCCTCTCTCTCTGTAGTCGATCTCTGTACCGTTCTGATGTAACCTTTGCAAAGCTCTTGCCGTGGAGCTTGTGTTGATCAGGACCACGCAATCCAGAATGGAACTTTCACCAAAATCTCTATGCGCCGACATCTGTGTGTGTGTGTGTGTGTGTGTGTGTGTGTGTGTGTGTGTGTGTGTGTGTGTGTGTGTGTGTGTGTGGAAACACTAACTGGCAAGCCATATTGTTTTTGCCACCAATGTGCATGAGCTCATAACAAACAGACGTGTTAAACACATGCACACATGTCCCTGGCATTCTCACACACACACACACACACACACACACACACACACACACACACATGGGAAAACACACACACACACACACTTTTTCGCCTTGCAAAGCATAGCATAGCATAGCATAGCGTAGTGTGCTGCAGTATGGCCCTAACACCTGGCCCTGCTTGGAGCGGCGCTGCTTCCTGTGGAGGAGAGCCATGGAGCCGTAGAGCAACAAGCTGGAGAGCACTTTATGTTTGTATTGGCCTGAGTGGCTAAGTGCTGCCCGAGCGCTGTGGTCGCTGCTGCTAGCACTGTTGAGCGTGCTAGTAGTGCTAGTGCTGCTAGTGATGCTAATGGTGCTAGTGGTGCTAGCGCTGTTTAGCGTGCTAGCGGTGCTCGTGCTGGTAGTGATGCTAATGGTGCTAGTGGATTCAAGATTCAATAAATGTATTTGCCACTTGCAAAGTACAATGGAATGCTTACTCCCCACTCCCTCCCGCTGCACACGTTTCCAAAACACAATATTATACAAATACTATACACAATAAAAAATGAACATGAAAAGAACAATAAAGTGACTGATGGATGGATGTACATGTGTGCATGTGCTAGTGATGCTGACGGTGTTGAGTGTGCTCGTGGCGTTAGTCATGCTAGTGGCGCTTGTGCTACTAGTGACGCTAATGACGCTAGTGATGCTAGTGATGCACACGATGCACATGCTGCTAGTGAAGCAAAGGATGTTCTATTGTTTTCTATGATATACATTTCATTTAATTTGTATTGTGTTGGCAGACAGATGGGTGTTGCATCAGCAGGGCTGGAGGTGAGGACTCTCTGAACCTTAATTGGCCTACAGGGCTGAGGGAAGAGTCCCCCGTGCCAAGGAGGAGGGGGCAGGGCGGGGGGGGGGACACAAATTGGGGAGGCTCTGAGGTCTTAGTTGGGGACTGGGAGGTTGATTGCGGCATGCTGAGTCAATTTAAAGACAAACACACACAATACAGTCTGCTAATTGATAACAAACAAGCAGAGAGAGATGAGAGAGAGAGAGGAGAGAGAGAGAGAGAGAGAGAGAGAGAGAGAGAGAGAGAGAGAGAGAGAGAGAGAGAGAGAGAGAGAGAGAGAGGCCAGAAGGGAGGGGAAAAGTTTGCCAGACCTCACCTTAGGCCACCTGCCCACCTGTGACTTTATTGCAACACAGAGCTTTATGGTGCAAAACACACACACACACACACACACACACACACACACACACACACACACACACACACACACACACACACACACACACACACACACACACACACACACATGCTCTGTGCGACCCCTCCCTGCCTTTCCTCACGGGTAAGCGGGGGCCATCAAAAAGCTGCATCCTGCCTCCCCCCCCCCCCCCCCCCCCCCCCCTCGACTGACACAGCCAGCAGGGGGGCCAGGCACGCCGCAGACAGACGTAAACACACCCACAGAATCCCCTTTGTGTGCCGCTGGCCTCTTGTTAGAGAGCAGTCAAAAGTTCATGTCCGTCCAGGCTTGCCGTGGTGGGGCCTGAGGGTGTGGTGGGGGGGGGGGGGGGGAGGTGATGGGGGAGAGCTGGAGGGAGGCCACTCCGCAGGGAGACGTGGCTGTGAAAACAAATAAAGGCAGCCACTCTCTCCCTCTCTCTCTCTCTCTCTCTCTCTCTCTCTCTCTCTCTCTCTCTCTCTCTCTCTCATCGTCTCTCTCTCTTTCAACCTTCCTGTGCTGGACAGAGAAACAAGGTGAAGACCTTGTTATTTTTTTTGTTTAATCCTATGAGACAAAACCGGGGATGTGGACAAACAGCCTGCTCTCCCCTCTGCCCTGGGCGGGGGGAGGGCGGGGGAGGGGGGGTGGGGGAGGGCGGGGGAGGGCAGGGGGGAGAACCCCCGCAGCGGCACGATAAACAGGGAACGGTTGATTAATGAGCTCATGGCAGGGTGCTGTCTTCTTCTTCTTCATCATTAATCACACAAAGATGAACTGAAATCTGATCACCGGTAAACACAATGAAAAGGATGGGCCTCATGACGCTGTGTGTTCACAGTCTGCTAATTGATAACAAACTAGGAGAGAGAGAGAGAGAGAGAGAGAGAGAGAGAGAGAGAGAGAGAGAGAGAGAGAGAGAGACAGAGAGAGAGAGAGAGAGAGAGAGAGAGAGAGAGAGAGAGAGAGAGAGAGAGAGAGAGAGAGGGGGGGGGGGGGAGAGAGATAAAGAGGGGAAAGAGAGAGAGAGAATGAGAGAGATAGAGGGGAGAGAGAAAGAAAGAGGGGAAAGAGAGAGAGAATGAGAGAGATAGAGGGGGGGAGAGAGAGAGCTCTACCTGCTGGCCCAACCATTTTTAAATGTGTGCCGGTTGTTGTTCCTTCTTTCTTCCCTCAGAACACGCTTGTGGTGGAGATCCCGCCCTACCGGAACCAGAGGCTCTCCGGCCCGGCCCATGTCAACTTCTACGTCTGCAACGGCAAGAGGAAGAGGAGCCAGTGCCAGCGCTTCACCTACCTGCCGTCCAACGGCCATTTTGGTAAAAACCCTTCTTTCTGTTCTTCCTTTGTGGTCAGTCCCTTGTAGTTTCTCTCTTCTGCCGTGACGCAGTAGGACTGCCGGATCAGAAGTTCTGCTGGAATACAGTAGGGCTGCAGGATCAGATGTTCAGTCGGTATAACCTGTAACATCTCCAGCTCACAACAGTTAGTCGAGAGGGTTGATTCTCAATCAATACCAGGCTACTTCTGGCATTGTAAAACGCTCCGGGTAAAAGCCTCCACCCAAATGGCACGTGGAGGTATTATTGTATTATTGATGATCCTCTTTTATTATTATATTATTGATGATGATGTTTGTGTTGTATTTGTAGAGTTCATTTTGAGTGTACCAGCAGCAGACTCAACTCTCTTCTGGGGCCAGTAGAGAGGTGGAGTCTGGGTGGTGTGTGTGTGTGTGTGTGGGGGGGGGGGGGCCCTAGAGAGGTGGGGTCTGGGTGGTGTGTGTGTGTGTGTGTGTGGGGGTGGGGTGGGGGGGGGGGGGGGGGCCGTAGAGAGGTGGGGTCTGGGTGGTGTGTGTGTGTGGGGGCCCGTAGAGAGGTGGAGTCTGGGTGGTGTGTGTGTGGGGGGGGGCCCCGTAGAGAGGTGGAGTCTGGGTGGTGTGTGTGTGGGGGCCCGACGGTGGGTCTGGGTGGTGTGTGAGGTGTGTTTACTCTGTAGTGAAGCTACGTTCCCTGCTGATGAGGTGTACCTGCTGACTGACACAAAGCCATGTTGAGGAGCCAATCTCTATCCTGATGGGGGAGGGGGTCTGACTTCATAAACTACACACACACACACACACACACACACAGACAAAGGTGCATAGGTACACACTTGACACACACACATGTGCATACACTCATGCATGTACACATGTGTGTGCACACACACATGCATGCACGCATGTGTGCACACATACACACACACATACATTGACACATGCACACACACATGCATTGACACATGCACACACATACACATACATTGACACATGCACGCACACACCACACACACACACACACACACACACACACACACACACACACATACATTGACACATGCACACACACATGCATTGACACATGCACACACATACACATACATTGACACATGCACGCACACACACACACACACACACACACACATTGACACATGCACACACACATACATCGACACATGCACACACACACATGCCTTGACACATGCACACACACACATACATTGACACATGCACACACACACACATTGACACATGCACACACACACACACACACACACATTGTTGCTTTACTCGTGTAGTGACCTGAAAACCCAGGCATTCCTCAGTACTCATCCTGGGTCCTCGCCTCTGCAGAAAGGTTGAGACATTTCAAGAATGCACGAGTGAATCTGAAGGTTTCTTCCTCCAGCTTGTCTCCCGGTGCCTTTACACACGGACAGGTGAAGGCTTCTCGTGATCCCGCTTCGACAGCCTGAACTCTCTCTCTGGTGATCAGAGCACGGCTCTCAATCAGATCAGAGCCACGCCATGATCCGTGTTGCTCATCAGCGTCTCGGAAGCTTCACCTCCGCTGGCCATAGCGTGCACATGGTGTCGGTGCATAGCGTCTAAGAGGATGTGACATTTAGATTATCACCAGATGTATTTACGGTCCCTGGAGGATAAGCATAACGATCCGCTCTCTGGCCGGGCTTCTGAGAGAAAAGTAAGGCAGGGCCCTATTAGGAGTTGCCTGATTAATGTGATGACCAAGTGCATTGTGGGTAGCTGGACCAATGCAAGGCCGACGAACCGTGGCCATATATAGCATCCGTCCCTCGTCTCCGTATACCAACCGGATATGGAGGGGAAGCGGATCGAGGCTAAGAGAGAGGCTTCCCAGCCTTAACTGTGCATCACTAAGTCATTTCCACGAGCATAAACAAGACTCTAATTAAAAGATGACTTGTTGCTATTTCTTCGTTGCTGCCAAGTGAATCGCGAGTACCGAGAATCAGACCACACACACCCCCCCCCCCCCCCACACACACACACACACACACACACACACACACACACACACACACACACACACACACACACACACACACACACACACACACACACACACACACACACACACACACCCGTGGCTTCAGCAAAGAACTAAACTAATCTACTAAAACCCCCACTATCACGTATTCACAGTTATTTATTTAGATTAACCACGGCCTAAAAAAATCAGCTCTGTGGATGACCCTGACCTATATCTTACCTTTCAAGTTGTCACACTTTAGTG
>CM051008.1:21285902-21288402 GCA_027704905.1 Muraenolepis orangiensis
GGAGAAATCACTGCGGTTATCAGCGCTGAGCTACAGCACCGCTAGGAGCACCGGTCAGAACGCCGGGGAGAGACACCGGAGGGGGAGAGAGGGGGAGAGAGGGGCGGGTGGGCGTTGTGGCGGCGGGGGAGAGGAGGGGGGGGGGGGGGGGGATCCTAGTACAGCGGCAGGGGGGGGAATATGTGGAATAATCATTTTCGCTTTTTTTTTATTTTGGTATTTTGTTAGTGTGCACTTCTGGCGAGGGGTTTTGCGGATCGGAGTGTGCGGTGTGTGTGTGTGTGTGTGTGTGTGTGTGTGTGTGTGTGTGTGCATTTGGTTTTGTACAGTTCTGGAAAGGTTTTGAGACCCCCCCCCCCCCCCCTCACACTCACTCTATGTCTCTCTCTCACTCTCTCTCTATATATCTCTCTCTGTCTCTCACTCTTACTAACTCGCTTTCTGTCTCTCTCACTCTCTCTCTGTCTCTATCTATGTCTCTCATCACTCTGTCCCTCTCTTTGTCTCTCTATCCCACTCTCTCGCTGTCTCTATCTATGTCTCTCATCACCCTGTCCCTCTCTTTGTCTCTCTATCCCACTCTCTCGCTGTCTCTATCTATGTCTCTCATCACCCTGTCCCTCTCTTTGTCTCTCTATCCCACTCTCTCGCTGTCTCTATCTATGTCTCTCATCACCCTGTCCCTCTCTTTGTCTCTCTATCCAACTATATCTCTGTCTTTCCCTTTCTCACACTCTCTCTATGTCTATTGCTCACTCTCACCATATGTCTCTCTCTATCTCACTCTCTCTCTCTATATATCTCTCTCTCTGTCTCTCACTCTCACTCACTTGCTTTCTCTCTCTCTCTCTCACTTGCTCTCTGTGTCTCACTCTCTCTCTCTCTCTCACTCTCTATTTCTTTCTCTATCTCTCTGTCTCTCTATATCACTCTGTCCCTCTCTTTGTCTCTCTATCCCACTCTATATATGTCTCTGTCTCTTTCTTTCTCACACTCTCTCTCTGTCTCCCCCCTCTCTCTCTCTCTCTCTCTCTCTCTCTCTCTCTCTCTCTCTCTCTCTCTCTCTCTCTCTCTCTCTCTCTCTCTCTGTCTCCCCCCTCTCTCTCTCTCTCTCTCTCTCTCTCTCTCTCTCTCTCTCTCTCTCTCTCTCTCTCTCTCTCTCTCTCTCTCTCTCTCTCTCTCTCTTGCTGTATCTCTCTCTCGCTCTGTCTCTCTCTCTCACTCTCTCTTTCTTTCTCACTCTTTCTATCTGTCTCTCTGTCTCCCTCTCTCTCTTTCTTTCTCACTCTTTCTCTCTGTCTCTCTGTCTCTCTATCACTCTGTCCCTCTCTTTCTCACACTCTCTCTCTCTTTCTCTCTCTGTCTCTCATGTCCATCTCAAAGCAAGACCGAGTGCCATGAACAATTTGTTCAGGAAATGAATTATTAAAAGTAGATAGGGACACACTACCTCAAGACAACTCGGTATACGATTAAGTTGTGACCTAATGGTTAAAATGTGTTCACTCAAGTAGCCCCTTACTTATAAAAATATAATAACATGAAAAGAATACAACAACAACTCAATTCATTTCACCTCACGCTCACATATGAGTTGCTAAGCCTAATATCCCTCCCACCGAACGCATGGCGAAGCGACAGCAGGCCTTGTCACACATCCTGAATGACATCACATCGTCGCGTTCACATGCCGATACGCACGTGTGCAAACTGGCGCAGGAAAACACACACGCCTTCCCGACATGTGCATTCGATCGGAGACGTCATATTGCATGGCCCAAGCTCTCTGTCAAGGGCTTACTGCTGTTTGTGTGTGTGGGCATGCATGTTTGCAGGGGGTCCTTTGCACGAGTGTGTGTGTGGGGGTGTGTGTGTTTGTGTGTGTGTGTGCGTTTGTGTGTGTGCGTGTGTGTGTGTGTGTGTGTGTGTTTGTGTGTGTGTGTGTGTGTGTGTGTGTGTGTGTTTGTGTGTGTGGGCATGCATGTTTGCAGGGGTCCTTGCATGTGTGTGTGTGTGTGTGTGTGTGTGTGTGTGTGTGTGTGTGTGTGTGTGTGCACGCGTGTCCCCTCCGATTAGTCCCTGTGTGCGACGGTTGCTATCATGAAGTGCAGCTAAACACACGGAGAGAGAGAGAGAGAGAGAGAGGGAGTGGCGGGCGAGCTAATCAGGGGTACAGATCTAGACCAGCTGCGACTCTCCCACAAACAGAGGCCCCTCTATTCGCCGGCATGAGGCGGACGAGCGCCGCGGCCCCCCAATCCAGCGCTGCCGATGTCTGACATTCAACATGTGTTTTCTGATTGCCTCACATGACAACACCCCGTGTGTTGCTTTCCTGTTGGTTTTTTTCTTACGTCTCTTAAAATCACACCAGATTGGTTTTTGCTGCTACTGAACATCGACCGTTTCTTTTTCCCCCCTTTTCCTCAGTGACCCCGTTTCTCTCCCCCTCACTCCCTTCACTCCCTATTCTCTCTCTCTCTCTCTCTCTCCACCCCCA
>CM051008.1:21300902-21303402 GCA_027704905.1 Muraenolepis orangiensis
GCGCGTAGGCGTTACACGAGAGAGAGTAGCATGTTTTTTACACAAGACGAAACACAACACAAAAACCCCCACCAAAAAAAGCTTTCCCTCCGAAAAGCAGAAAGAAAAGTACATGTGTGCCACTCTTGGGTTTCTCCCTTCCTCGTAAAACAGCGTGATTGAGCGCCGTCTCCTTCCCCTTGCCTTCCCCAACACAAAGAGGAGCACCTCTGTCATCAAAGATTGATTTATATCATGCCAACTATGAAGGTACAGTACCTACCCCCCCTCACTGCTCTCCCCTCACTGCAAGCTGCAAGGCTAAAATTAGCCCCGGCGTGTAAATGCACGCGTCGCCCGCGGCGGAATTGGTGCACGAAAAAAACAGCCGGCAGTGTTGGCACAGCTCGAATGTTTCCAACGGGACCTCGTTCTGTTCAGGGAGGTGAGCCCCTCCGGACCAACCTGTTTACATTCATAAGTGTGTGTGTGTGTGTGTGTGTGTGTGTGTGTGTGTGTGTGTGTGTGTGTGTGTGTGTGTGTGTGTGTGTGTGTGTGTGTGTGTGTGTGTGTGTGTGTGTGTGTATGTGTGTGTGTGTGTGTGTGTGTGTATATGTGTGTATATGTGTGTATATGTGTGCGTTGGTGCCCAAGTGTGCCATCGTACAGCGTCATCGGTAAACAGATTTACCCGTCTGGCTCACGTCATCACCCTCCCCCCCCACGGCTCTGTGATTTGGCTCACGTTGATTTACAGCCGCTACCGCCGGCCAATCACGAGCTCATTCTCCTGGAGCTCCCTGGATCCTTTTTTACTTTATCCTCCATCACTCCGTTGTAAAAGTGAAAGTCGTTGGGGGGGGGGGGGGGGCGGTGGGGGCTGATGGAAGGCTTTTGGCCCGGCGATGAGGGCTTCCAGCAGGGGTTGGCTTCCTCTCCTTGTCCTCCTTGTCTACACGGAGCTGGAGGGGGCTGAGGGAGGAGGGGGCTGCTTTATCGCTGGGTCCAACTGAGCCTGTGGAGCCTCTTGTTTGTAGCGAGTCTCGGGGGAGGAGGGGGGGAGAGGGGGGGGGGGGGGGGGGGGGGGCAGCCATCTTCTTCACAGTTATTTCCCCCTCCCTTTTACTCCAAAGAACACACGGCAGATAAAGGTGGCGGCAGTGTGGGGGTGTTGGTGTTTGGGGGGTGGGGGAGTGGAGGTGGTGGTGGTGGTGGTGGGTGGTGGATGGTGGTGGGTGGTGGGTGGTGGTTGTGCTCTCTATCTGGTCGAGTGTGGGAAAGGCGCGGGCACAGGAAGCGGCGCAGGAAGACCAGTGAAACATCTGCATGATGCACTCTTGTGTATCAAGTGTGTGTGTGTGTGTGTGTGTGTGTGTGTGTGTGTGTGTGTGTATGCAAGTGTGTGTGTGTGTGTGTGTGTGTGTGTGTATGCGTGCATGCGTGTGACACGCATGCACATCATGCGTGCATGATGTAACGCTTTAAGGAGAACAATATTGACCACTGTAGCGATCTTCAGTGAGGGAATATAATATAAGACCCTCCCTCTCCATATCACATGACTATTTGTACAACCCGTGTCATGCTTGAAATCACACACACTCTGTGTTATGCCGTTGTCAGTAAGATCTCCTGAGATGTCCTAAGATTTCCCACGAATGTTAAAATAACTCTCCGCCGTCCGTGTCTCTGTCTTCTGTCTCCACAGTTAACGAGATCATCAGGAACGACCTGTCCAGCATCTCAGTGCACGCCCACGCGTAAGGCGTCCGGACGGCGTTCAGAGGCAACTCCGAGCTGAGGTGTGACTCCTCCCCCTTCTCCCGTCGCTGCCTCACAGAATCATCCTCTTAATGAAGAAGAAGAAGAAGAAGAAGAAGAAGGAGGAGGAGGAGAAGAATACAATGATCTTTCACCCGACCGCGATTGAGTGTCCGCTCCAGAGAACTGAGTCCGGGTGAGCAGTCACTACGAGCAGTCACAACCAGGGATTGTAGGTGAACTCTTTAATACTCAGTGTGTCATATCAGGTTCACAAAACGTATGAGGACACATGCCTTAATCCGCAACAAAAAGCACTATTTACCGGACCAAAACAAGCTCAAAAGTCTGAATATACGTAGAAACATCGTAGTCAAACAAAACGACAATCTCCACAAATGACGTTTTTTTATCTGTTCTCGGTGTGTGTGGTTCAATGAACATATGCTAATGCATGGGATAACATAATGGGACAGTCCGTTCGATTAGGCTCAGTTTTTGTTCATTTGCCTGGTCGGTCCATCCATAACCATTCCAAGTGGTGCCTTATATAAAAGAAAAAAATGAATATTTTGCAGCAAGAAAAATTTGCAAAAACATAAATCAATGCAATTGTTTATTATGGTTGAAAGGTTAAAGCTTTTCTTTGGTTGTATACATGTGAAATTCTGTCATTTGAATCATTTGTTTACAGGGAAACAAAGGCTGGGAAATATGTAGGGAAAATATGTAATGATGATTAATGTATTTTTTTTCCCAT
>CM051008.1:21308402-21408402 GCA_027704905.1 Muraenolepis orangiensis
AATGTTGCGCAAGGGTTTATCAAATGTTGGCGGCGGGCGGCAGATGTTTGAGGTTAGCAGAAGACGGCAAAGTGAGAATTGTCCGTCTATGTGATCACAACATAGACGGACCGCCACCACCACCACCACCCCCCCCCCCCCTCCCTCCATCTCCTCTCTCTCTCCCTCGTCTCCTCCCTTCATAAAAGCACAAGTGTTCAAATATCAATTGGCTCTGAGGGCGGAGAAGGAGGAGACCTGGGCACGCTATATCTCTATCTCTCTCTCTCTCTCACTGTTTCTCTTTATCTCTCTCTCTCTCTCTCTCTCTCCCACTCCCTGTCTTTCCTCCTTTCTCTCTCTTTCACTCGGTCGCTCTTTCTTTCACTCGGTCGCGCTCTCTCTCTCTCTCTTTCTCTCTCTCTCTCTCTCTCTCTTTCTCTCTCTCTCTCTCTCTCTCTCTCTCTCTCTCTCTCTCTCTCTCTCTCTCTCTCTCTCTCTCTCTCTGTCTCTCTCTCTGCCATTGTTTTGCTCTTAATGTTGCCGTACATATGCATAATGTTTACGTTGAGGACGGTCTGCAGCACACGGCCCATTAGGGAGGGGAAGGCCCTTAATGGGATGAGAGCACTCGGGCGGGCCAGGAGTTCAGGGCAGGTGCACTCTCTCTCTCGCAGTAGATAAAGGAGACGGCCAGTGAGGATGAGTCCATGACAATCACTGTGAGGCTTTTAGACGCCTTCTTCATGTTCAATCTTCATTTCCCTTGACACTGATTTTGCAATAAGGATCCGGAGAAAAAGGGGAATGTCCATCTATTCATTTTAATGATCCCTCATTATTGACTGCTGGCAGGGAGGGGGCGAACAAAGGTAATGATTCTTGCAGTGGCCCGGCCAATCACTCCCCTTAAAGGAACACTACTCTAAATAGTAGCACTAATGGATGCCCACGGTGACCTCGGGGTGACCCCTGGACAAAGCGCCGGGGAATAGACTTACCGACAGCAAGGATTTTTAAACATCGAAAGTTAGTAAATATGCGCGTTTTGCCGCCCGTTCTCTCGAGTTTACGTTTGATACGTGTTTATAGGCTAATTTAAATGATCAATTGTTGTCAGCACCACCACAGATCCATCACCTACTTATATATATATAGAGAGAGCTTTACAGTTCATAAAACTAAATATTAAACTGCTTTCTTTC
Source organism: Muraenolepis orangiensis (assembly GCA_027704905.1). NCBI lineage: Eukaryota > Metazoa > Chordata > Actinopteri > Gadiformes > Muraenolepididae > Muraenolepis > Muraenolepis orangiensis. Next base: position 21,309,587 of record CM051008.1, read on the forward strand.
GCTCATATCCGAAAACGGTGATGGGCCAACGTAGATAAGCCGACTTCCTTCTGTCTGTACAGAAGACTTGGCAGTCCGTCGCCGACGGTTTGAATCCCGCTCTCTGGCCTCCAGGCCCCAAGTCTGCAGTTGATTGGCTCACAGCCCACTCAGAAGTCTCCCAACGTTTTTAGATCCCCGGCAAACATGGAGGTATTTCCTTCTCTGACAACATCTCGACTGAGCTTGTGTTCGCTGTGCGTGTGTGCGTGTGCGTGTGCGTGTGCGTGTGTGTGCGTGCGTGCGTGCGTGTGTGCGTGTGTGTATGAGGGAGAATGAACATGATCCCCGCCTGTCCTTCTGTGCACTACCACACTATGTATATGAATCTGTAGATCTTGGGGTCAAAGGGCACATCATTAAGAGCATTCATCTACAACTCTCCCCAAGCCATAGTATACTGAAACTAACCGCAAAGACAACAGTATAATCTCCAAAGATTACCTGTCTACTGCACGCTAGCCTATATGAATGTTTTATCATAATAGCTTTTCTTTTTGCTAAGTGCCTGCTTGAGTGTTGCTTTTAACTTTTGATTACTTTATGTCTTGTTGCAGAAAAAAGGACAGGGCCCAGTTGCAGTGGAGTACAGAGTAATGGACCTAACGGGAAAGGTTTGGACTGTCTCTCTCCCTCTCTCTCTCTCTCTCTCTCCCTGCCTCTCTCTCTCTCTCTCTCTCTCGGGCTCTTCTTTTTGGAGGGAAATCACCGCGCGTAGTTATCCAAAACAGTGGTCCTAGAAAGGAGCTTTGAGAGGCTCGTAGTACACAGACTCACCCCGGAGGACGGCCAGCACAGGGCCAAGCAGGTGGAGAGAGGGAGAGAGAGAGAGAGAGAGAGAGAGAGAGAGAGAGAGAGAGAGAGAGAGAAGGAGCAGGGGAAAACAGACATGACATAATCGTATAAATAATATTCTACGGCTCAGGGTTCGCACATAAGTTCCATGTGTTTCGCTCCATCAGGAAATACAGCATGTCAAGCGTCGCCGTGTAAAGAGATTCATTTAGTGATATCGCACCAGGGCCCACTTCCACCTCTCTCCGCCTGCTTTATGTGGCGAGTCTGATCTCATTTGGCCCCATTGTCACAGTTCGGCTGCTCGTGCCAATGTGATAGTTTAAATATATATATATATATATATATGTATAAATACATATTTTCTTCTTCTCCTTTCCCATCCAGACGATTGTGGTTTCCAGAACCCCCTCCCCCTCCACCTCCTCCGACGGGGGGAGGAGCAGACGTCTCGTCGTGAGCGGGGAATGGGGCCGATTGCATAACGGCAGGAGGGACCCGATGGTTCTTGGCCTCCTCGCGGAATTCAATCATTCCCCGCATTCTCCAGCGGCGTGACGACGGCGCGAGCATTCAAGGCTCGAGTTCCACCTCCACTACGTTTCTATTGACATCCCGTTTGCGCACACACACACACGCAACAGATGAAGGACAGACAGGAGTGTGTGTGTGTGTGTGTGTGTGTGGGGGGGGGGGTAGGGGGGTTAGTCTGTACAATTATTGGCTCACATTCGTCCATCATCCACCGACGGCGGTGTCAGCCATGCAAGGAGACAGCCAGCTGGTCGGGAGCAGTTGGGGTCAGGGTGTCTTGCTCAGGGACACTTCGACACTTGGCTAGGAGGATCCAAGGGGGAAATCGAACCAGCAACCTCGACACCCCCGCTCTACCCACCAAGCCAAGCTACTGCCGCCCCGCATTTTAATATTTGTAAGAGGAAAAGAAAGGGGGAACACGAAAAAAATAAACTTAGTTGTATTTAGCAGAGGGTGACTAATGGGCCATTAGTCACATTAGTTTGTTCTTACCACACTGATGGTGCTGCAGACCGAGGTATGGGGGGGGGGTACGGACCACCAAATGATGACACCAGATGGTTATACAAGCACCGCTGGGACCTGAATCACAGGATGACTGACCATGAGTACCTCGTTCTGATTTGACCCGGTGGACCAAAAAGAATGACAAATAAACAGAGACAGACATAAACACACAACCTGTGCAGAAAAAAAAGAATGATTTGCTCGAAACGGGGAGGAGATAGGAACATTAACTCCAGTGGCGTGCCTAAACACACCGGAGGGAGGCATCACACCCCCACTGTGGCAGGGCGAGCGGCTCCTGTTGAACTGCTCTGGAACTTTTGACATGGCTTCATCAATCTTTTAGTGCTGCATCCGTCACTCCATGTGGATGAAGACCCGGACATGGTGCATACTGACAAGAGCTTCCGCATTTCCCAAAAGTGTTTCATTTATTCATTCAAGTGTCATTTATGTCATTGATTCAATAGTAAAGCAGTATTTAATGCTGTAGCGTTCCCATTTCATATTTAGTGGCGCTGATCAATACGCACAGAGGGATCCAAGAAGTCTGCACATCCCCACTAATGCACGGCCCACCCCTCTTGAAGACGTGACTGGTCCAACGCTGCCCTCTAGTGTTGGTTAGAGGAATCGCTACAATACTAAAACAGTGCATGTTTCTTATTTGCGTCACAGTGACTGGGCTCACGGTCATAGCAGTTGAGCACAAATTAGTTCAAATCAACTATATATACACAAATTCACCAGACACCCAAAGTGCTTTACATCATGTGAGTGCAATGGATGCTTTTATCCAAAGCGCTTTAGGTTTTGCTAGGAGGAGCTTGGGGAAATCGAACCAAACACCTTCCGGTTGTGAGGTCGACTCCTCTGCCTCCTGAGCTAAACTGCACCAGGTGGGATTCAGCAACCCTCTCCTTGAAATCTTACACTGTATCATTTTAAGAAATGTATAAGTACACTACTTAAGAGGGCTTTGCTGCTACAAGCTGTACAGCTTTAGGCAAGCTTAGGCATTAGGTTTGAGAATAACTAATCCAACCCATTGGATATTACAATTAACCAGACTCCTTGTGCTAATCCATATCAAAACATCGGCAAGCTGGACCATTATAGTGAGAACGGTTATTTGCATAGTACATTTCACTGAGACAACTCACATTTAAACAATTGGAACAAGAGTGACAGTATTTTTAAAATACAGCCAGGACTTCATTGGGTGACCGTGAAATGTGGGGGACATGTGCTCTGTTAAATGGATAAGAGTGGCACAGTTTGAAACAAAGATACAAGATGTTTTATAGGCCATATGCCACAAGTACAATGGAATGCTTAGTCCCCATTCCCTCCCGCAGTATGCATTATAAAAATACTATACACACTATAAAACCTAAAGATAGTCTAAACAAGAGATAAAGAGCATAACCCGCGAGTTGCCAACTCTGAAGTCACGGCTCCCGGGATGAGCGGTGACGCTCTTAACGTGAGAAGCTAAAACCCACAGGCCCTAGCGTCGTCACTGGACCCTATCTTAGGGTATCTGGGAGGGAGGTTTAATTCACTGCACAGCACCACCTGCTTCCATCACAAAAGCATGAACGATCATTTTCATTTCAGCAGCAAACCCTCATTCCAACAGGCCGATGAGTTTGGGTCAAAGGTATAGATCTGTACACCACCACCCCTCCAGGACAGCCGGGTCAGAACACGGATCTGCATCAAGAGAGGAGGGACATGGAAAAACATACCTTTCATTTTATTCCAGCATTATGTCAAACAGAACTTCCATTTATATGATGTACTTAGTGTGACATTAAAACTCCCCATTACAGATAAACCAAATCTTGTGTAAAGGCATTTACCAGTGGATGTTGCGGCTGCTAGTGTTAGCAGAGTCATTCTTTACAGAGTAAAGAGAAACTAAGATCATCATTCTAGTCCCTCACCTTCCAGGAGGGTCAATGGGTTTCAGGAGATTGAAGGGATGCTGGTATAGATAGAGAGCCAAAGGCTCCCCGTGCCACTACAGACCACTACAGACCACTACAGACCACCCGCGTCATAGAAGAGAAGAAACCTTTTTCTTCCAAGTAGGCCCACGTCACTCATGGAGGGAACTAACTAGAAACAAGAGGAAACATAAATAATATATCATGGTTTTAAAACGTTGTATTTATAAAAGTAATACACTATTGTGAAAACCATGCATGAGCCAGTTCGGTTATTCAGAAGCCTGATGACAAATCAAATGAAAAAGGTGAACACATTTTAGGCCAACCATCGAGGGCTTCAGTCAATTCTTTAGTTAGTTTGCAGTTTGTTTAAATCTTCCAATAGACTCTTGGTAACTCAGGCAAAATTATACATCAAAATGTGTGGGCTTTCTAATTAGTCAGGAAAGTTTATGTTACAAGTTGAAAAGTGTAGGCTACAACAAAAGAATATATAAAGATCACAGCAGTTACGTAACAATCTACAGTTACACATTTTCCACAGTTAATGTGGGGGGCCCCAAGGGGGGCCCCCCACAGTCACATGACCTACATAAGTCAAATCAGTCAGCGCTTTAACCGCAGGTTACAACCACCAAGACTTACACAACATTCAAAAGACAAACTGTACAACCTGCAAAGCGAGGAAGATTACAACAGCGGCACTATGTCAAACGGTTAAAACCATGTACATATCATCCAAGTCACTTCGCTGCTCTGGTTTATTTTATTGTATATATTATTTTTTAAGATGTATACTGCGGGAGGGAACGGGGAGTAAGCGTTCCAATGCAAGTGTTAAAAATGGCAAATATAAATCTTGTATCCGAGGGCCGAGAACAGCCGGGCTACCGACGACAGTATCAGAGTCAGTGTGCGGGGAGACAAGGAGACAAAGTAAAGCCTCATCAACACGGCTCACCTGAAGCCTCAACAAAGATCACAGCTGAAACCACTAAAGCCTGAGCCAACTCAAAAGGAACCATCGCATATAAAAGGTCTACACGTCGGGTTACTCACTACGCGGTTCCAAGCTGAAGTTCACCCGTCAGTGGCCATGGTTCTCTGGATTGTGCAGTCGAAAACAATAACAAAAAATGGACGGTGGGGCATTCGATTAATTTTTTTTAAATAGTTTAGCAGCGACTTGTTAAACAAAAATAAAGATTATCGCAAAAGGGATTTGAAGCACCTGCCCAGATTAAAGCCCAGACTACAGTGGACCGAGACAAGACCAAATGACCCATTTAAAGCCCCGGGTCTGGGCCTTGATGATAAGATGGACACTAATTATAAGCCAATCAGAACACAGGTGAACCTAATTAAGATCGAGCCAATCAGAACACAGGGGAACCTAATTAAGAGCCAATCAGAAACCAACTCGCTGTGATTGTCTGTGAGCGAGGAGCTATGAGAAGAAAACGGGATTTACCACCTGAAGAAAAATATGTAAACAAATATATATATGTAGTTTCTCATTTTCTTATTTGGTTTGCTTTACAATGTCAATGTTAAAGTTGGCCATATAGGCCTATCATTTGTATGATAAACTAAAAAGCAATGAGTGTGCAATGGAAATGAATGCTTTTCACCCGAGTTCGAACGCAACCAGCAGGGGGAGCTGTTTTATTTAATTTAATTGGGTGCTCCACACTAACATCGATCTCGTTTCAAATTAAATAATAGGCCTATCACATGTTCATTTGAAACCAATAGTCAATAATCAAACTCAAACGTAGGCAATTTATTCTCTCTCTTTTTAGAGTCTTGACTGTGTGCCGTTGTACAATACAATCAAGCCTTAAAAAACACTCATTGCTGGAACATTTGATGATGAAAATAAAATAGCTTGTAGGGCTTGTACATCAAAATGCCTCATGGGATTTCTTGTTGACTCAAGAGAGTTGTAGAAAATCCTAAACCAACATAAACCTGTCATAACCTCGGCTAGTCAAAATGTTGTTTTGCCAACATCTTATATGATAAATGTTGTGACATTAAAACACAACCGTCTTCCCACAAATGACAAATCCTGTCATGATGACCAAAAAAACCCACAAAATAACTAACGTTCCAATGTGGTCATTGTGATGTACAAGCCCTATTGGTCGATCATTATTATAAATAATGATCTATTTCACGCAAACAAAATGATATAATATAATCCTGTAGCATGATTAATAGTCTCAACTGAAGGCACTTTTTGTAATGTAATGTATATGCCTGTAATAAATTAACCTCCGGTGTTATATTATTCACAATACAATACAATACAATAAAGGAAGCAACAAGTTAATAAACCTGGTCTCCAGGATTTGTAATTCACACTGCGTACAATCTCATAAATCTTTATACATGTCTTAACATTTAGATGTTCCACTCTTGTAGAAAAATATTGTAACAGGTGACCATTTTTGAATGTTTGTCGGTTTTTTTTTGTTTTTAAATACATTTGTCAGTTCAGACATCTGGTGTTACAAGGATCCCCAGACTTAAAAAGTCCATAGACACTGACGAGGGGAAACATGGAGATAGCCCCGAGCATGGAGCCTAGCTGCACTACCGCTCCGCACCACACGAGGGCACTGTGGCCCTCGTCCCGCAGAATCACTCCGATAATGACCTTCACATAGGACAGGGTCAGGACGAACAGGATCCAGGACACCACCTGCCAGGAAGAAAGTCACTTTGTCATCAAGTCTGTGAACCATAGCGGCACACTGGGAATCAAAAGATGTGTGCCTAAACATTGTAAAGCAAGTAGAATAGACATTTGAGTTGCAATAGAACATTTTAAATAAAAAGCAGGAACATATGTAGTCATGTCACTCAAGTCAGAAAGTGTTAATAAGTCTTACTATGATAGCGACACCAGAAGGGCTGTCCACTAGCGGAGGACAGGGACTGGAAGCCGCCACCGCCATGATGTAGGCCCCGAAGCCTGTCCCGACCACCGTCAAACACAACATGAACCCAAGGGACCTGAGGGAGCGGAACACCAGCACTTCAGATTGATCCACCCTTCTTAATGCATTCATACGTGTTCATAGCTCAAGATCAACTATCCACATACACACATAATATGGATATACTGTATCATCAGTCACTTTTTAATTAGTTTTTATTTCTATTGTATTTGTAGAGTGCGGTTTATAGTATATAGTAGGTAGTATATAGTGTTGCTTATAGTATATAGTAGGTAGTATATACCGTTGTTTATAGTATAGTATTGCATAGTTTAGTATAGCATAGTATCGTTGTGGAAATTCAGAAGAGTGTAGAGTAAGCGTTCCATTGTACTTGTTGCACATGGCAAAAAAATAAGAATTGCTGAAAATGGCAAAAATGTGTCCAGACAATTGGCTTACCGTATGGGTGTGAACATGGCAATGAAACAGGCCACTGGGTTGGCAACGGCCGCCATGGTGGCGGCGAGGTGGTAGGCCTGGTTCCCGTAGGGGAGACAGGAGAACGACTGCACCGAGGGCAGTACGGCGTTGGTCAGCGCGTTGACCCAGGCCAACACCAGGAAGATGAAGGCCAGCTCGCCGCGGCTGTAGGTGCCCATCCCGAAGGTGCTCCTCCGCTCCCTGGGGGGGGGCTCCGAGGGGGCCAGCATGGACCTCTGCTCCATCGCTAGGCCTTCCAGCAACAGTCCCTGCTCCCGCTTGTCCCCCGCCGACTCTTCTCCGGAGTACCGGTGATGGCCCTTCCCCACCCGCACCACGGCGGGGTGGTGGTTGAGCAGCACGAAGGCCCCGAGGCACACGACCATCATGGCGCTGAGGAAGATGAAGAACGCCTGCGTGGAGAAGTTGGCCGGCTGGTTGATGGCCTGCAGTCCCCCGCCGCCGCCCGTGGTAGAGTTGACGTCGGTGGCGTTGCGACAGTGAACCAACCCCACCCCCTGGATCAGGGCCACCAGCGCCGGCACCAGCCCGCTGAGGCCCTCCCCTGCGAAGTACGTGGTGAGGTACTGGGGGCCCAGCCTCATCATGAAGGGCAGGAACGTCACCGAGGACGTGCAGTCCACCACGGACAGCAGGAAGCTCAGCACCAGCAGGGCCACGCTACGCTCGGCGCCGGCGAACGTCACCGTGCGCTTCCAGAAGAACGCCAGCAGGAGCGTGGCCACCACGCCCAGCGCCACGATGCAGTAGATGACGGGACGCTCGTCCAGCGCGCCCGGACGGAAGCGGTGCATGAGGGTGATGAACAGCGGGCCCACATTGGCCATCTGGATGATGACCGTGAGGTAGGAGGGAAGGTACCAGCCCTCCGGGATCTCCAGGACCACCAGGGGCAACTCCACCCACATCCCGTTGATGGCCACCCATGAGCCCATGCCGAAGAGGCATGCCAACACATGGGTGAGCAGAGACATGGTGTGTGTGTGATACGTAACGTGGGGTTCAGCGGTGATCTGAAAGTATTAAAGACACCATATTAAGACCACCCAAACAAACTTAAAAGTCACAAATAACCTGAATAACCACATGACAGGCCTATCGGGAGATGATGAGAAGCATTTGACGATGCCCCTGTGTCTCCTTTGTGTGACCTTTGACACACCAACACACTTCAACCCAAAGAAGAAGAGCCATGTGGTGAGGTGATGTCAAAGTACACACACACACACACACACACCACACACACACACACACACACACACACACACACACACACACACACACACACACACACACACACACACACACACCACACACACACACACACACACACACACACACACACACACACACACACACACACACACACACACACACTGATGCAAAGTACTTTGCATCATACACACTCAGAACTAGTGCATCGTTATTATTATAATAATAATTATTACTAACGATTTAATTCAAAGTAGATCACAATCAGAAATGAAAGTCATCTGAAAACAAACGACATTTGACGAGGCCACTTATCCCACTAGCCAACTGTTCAAGTTCTCTCCATACAACCTCATACGTTCATATCATATACGGTATTATATCATAATTATTATTTACATTTACACATTTAAAAGGAAATCCAGGAAGAGGCTGCTCACCTCTTCAATATCTCCTCCCTTAGAGTAACATAAAGAGTCACTCCACTTTGGTCAGAGCATTGTTGTCAGTTGTCACGTGTTAAAAATTATCCCCCTAAACACACACACAAATTCACACACACACATTCATACACGCACACACAAACGCACACAAAACATGCACGCACGCACGCGCACACACACACACACACCGGTACATCTAGTAGTAGCTGTGTGTGGGGGGGAAGGGGCGGGACGATGCAGGCGCACACTTTCCGCATCACTAGGACACGCCCTCTCTGCTATAGCAGCAGCGGTGTGTGGACTGCGCATGCGTGGATGCGTGGATATACGCATGTGCGGCTTTATCTCTCTGTCTCTGCCCCCCCATCGCTCGCTCGCTCTCTCTCTCTCTCTCTCTCTCTCTCTCTCTCTCTCTCTCTCTCTCTCTCTCTCTCTCTCTCTCTCTCTCTCTCTCTCTCTCTCTCTCTCTCTCTCTCCTCTCTCTCTCTCTCTCTCTCTCTCTCTCTCTCTCTCTCTCTCTCTCTCTCTCTCTCTCTCTCTCTCTCTCTCTCTCTCTTTTCTAGTAATCTAGTAATGTTTTAGTATCTGTGGTGTAGGGTTATATGGGGCCGGCGAGACCGTTGGGGGGGGGGGGGGGGGGGTTCAGCATGAGTAGCCCCACCCACTTCCATATTCTCAGCCAATCGGAGACTACGATGAACACAACCACAGAATGACCTTCCTGTGTGTGTGTGTGTGTGTGTGTGTGTGTGTGTGTGTGTGTGTGGAGTTTGAACAGCGCTCTTATATTGTGGGAAGTTATCAGTTTGTGTGACATGTCTGCCTTGATTGTTTTACTGCAGGCTATTAGTCTGTGTTGGTGTTGTTTAGGCTGTTTAGTTCCAATTTGACTTAAAGTGTTGTCCTTGTTGACCAGTTGTTTTCTTTCTGTGCTTCCAACCTTGAGGGACACACACACGCACACACACACACACACACACACACACACACACACACACACACCACACACACACACACACACACACACACACACACACACACACACACACACACACACACACACACGGCGGCAGTATAGCTCTGGAGGTAGAGCGGTCGCCTCACACAAAAAACTGAAGGTTGCTGGTTCGATCCCCCGGCTCCTCCTAGCAAAAACTGCAGAGGTGTCCTTGAGCAAGACACCCTCACCCTAACTGCTCCTGACGTGCTGGCTGTCTCCTTGATGGCTGACTCCGCCCTCGGTGGTTGAATGTGTATGAATGGGTGAATGTGAGGCATGACTTGTAAAGCACTTTGAATAAAAGCGCTATATAAAAGCAGCCATTACCATTACACACACACACATACAGACTTAAAATCCCAACAGTACATTTAGGTGCATACAAGGTGTATGCAATAAACTGTGAATAGGACAGACATAGGCCTACAGCATACACTGACCTCCCACTGACCTATTCTAGAATATCTTAAAAACAATTGTAATATTCTATATTATTAATTGACATTGTAGGCCTTCATATATTGAGCTATATCTCCAGTAAGTGCTTGTTTGTTTTGGGAAAACATAAGATGCATTTATGTTGTCAAGATGTTATGATATATCCATTGTAATATCTTGATCAAGTTATCTCAGCTCTAAAACCCTTTTTTAATTTTTTGTTGTAATATATAAACGTTCTACACATTTTAGAACTTGTCAATTGATAGCATTCAACCAGAATAATGGATCATCCTTTTCACATCACAGATGCTTTGATCCAACGTACAGGTGAGGCTGAGAACAATCCAACCATACACAGCTGAGGAGAGTGCAGCTTTTAACACTATAGGAAAGATCTAAAACACATGATAACACATACCTGCTGTTCTGTGACGCTCCACTTCAGGTCAATGAATCCTGGAGGCGGCCCAGCAGGCAGAGCGACACCTGTCACACTCAACGCCGCAAGGGATCGTCCCACACCAACCCTATGATAACCCTGGTCTCTGACGGGGCTAACACGGGAGAAAACTGAGATGTGCTCAGTTGTGTCATGTGACCACTGAGGGCTGTGCTGGTTGGGAGGGGGGGGAGGGAGGGAGGTTTAAAAGGGGGGGGGGGGTTTGGCTAGTGGGAGCGGTGGTGGGGACGGTGGTTGTATGTGTGTGTGTGTGTGTGTGAGTGAGGGGGGGGGGGGGTTTGGGGGGGGGAGGCGTGGGTAGCTTGGTCTTGTAGCCAAAATCTTGGACCGCTAGTGAGAGAAAGAGAGAGAATGAGAGGCGGGGGGGGGGGGGGGAGGGGGGGTGAGAGAATCAAATTAATCAAATGTGAAAACTTGAAGGAGAGAAGAATGTGGGTACTTGAATGGAGAGAATAGAGAGAGAGAGAGAGAGAGAGAGAGAGAGAGAGAGAGAGAGAGAGAGAGAGAGAGAGAGAGAGAGAGGTATAGAGAGAGGTGTAGAGAGAGAGAGGGAGAGAGAGAGAGACAGACAGGGGGCTAGGGGTCTAGGAAGGCTGGACATGCTGTCTGCTCTGATGTAAGGTGAGTCTTTGTATCCAGCCAACCATAAGATGACTTTGGACGGCGACGCAGGGCTTTCTCAGCTGGACATGTTGGTCAGCGCTCAGCAGGGCTGCTTTTGTTCTGCTTGAATTACACGTCTCCTCCCGGGGAGCAGATTTAGTGGACGGTATTCACAGAGCCTGAGACCTCCACGGTGCAACAAGTGAAAGTATGTTCCCCACAGAGTTAACACATTACAGCCATAATAGCCTCTTGAATATCTCGAACTTCTCACAGAACTCAATTTAACCATTTGGCATCTGATCTGGTTAATCCTAATGTCCAGTAGATTTGCATTTATAGATAACTATATAGCCGGTTGGCACATGGGCTTGGTAAGAGTGTGATGTGTATGCATGGACAGTTAATGACAATAAATCCATTGAACTTAGTGAACAGAGGTCTATCTGTAAATGCCTCATGTATGTGTGTGTGTGTGTGTGTGTGTGTGTGTGTGTGTGTGTGTGTGTGTGTGTGTGTGTGTGTGTGTGTACATGCACACATGATTGTAAACAACACATGTCAATGTCCTGTCTCAGGGCCGTGTTGTGATGAGGCCTCAGGATTCTGTTCTCCATCCTCATGACCTATGGATGCTGTTCATGGGTTTTTTTATGTATGGTTTTCTTTCTTCCATAGCTCAGCATCCATTTCGACATGACTGATATTACACTGTTTTCCGGTTGAATTGACCAATAATGCAGAAGTCTGGTATAGCTTTAGGGGTTCACATTAGCCCATTAACATCCACTTGGCAATCCATAATTGATGACAATAATTTGGACAAATGTATTCCACCAAAAAACAGATACTACATTAACTCAATACAGGGGCCTAATGGACTCACCAGACGAGAGCCAGCTCTTTGAAGATAAACTGGTAGAACCAGGCTCGTGACGGAGACCAAAGTCATGTCTTTTCTTCATTTCCATGTGAACATGAACATATCTTAACTGAACTGAAAGCATAATAAAGGGGAAATGGAGGAATAATAATGTATGCCTTGAGTAAATGTGTTATATTCCTAACTGTGTTATATTCTGGGTTTCTCATTCAGCATCTTACCATGGTCAACAAACAAAGCGATGACAACAAGCCAATGTTTCATTACAAAAGTGTTTTCTTCTTGGTTTACAAGTGACCGAACATCATGAGTGTCATTCTCCTAGTTTGTTTCTAAATACGAATCATCGTGGCTATAGAAACATGTACAGTACATTTAGGGTCTGTGGAATTCAAATAGGCCAGCGGTATCTTACAGTACGGAGTAAACGGACGTCGACAGGAGAAGGTACTATATTGTGCATAGTAACAGTTCAAACATTACTTCCCAAAAACATCCACATTTTAAGACTGCTAGCCCCCCCCATTGTGAAATCATTCAATACACAAGCTCTTGTCTTCAAAGCTCAAGATGAGCAGTACAAACTTTACATACAAAAACACTGCTAAATACAGAACATTTCAAATGCTTCGGACCTGTCCAGTACATGTTACCTTACCTTAAAAAAATGTCACTTGTAATTGTGTTGCTATTCAAAAGACAATCATTATTAACATTCTGTTTCAAATAAAAAGGTGCATTATATATAGGCATTATGTGTATTTAGAAACAACTTATTTTGCAGATGTAAAGAATATGTTAATAGTTTTAAAAGGGCTGTGTTAAGGAGTTTACTATATGACAATGATAGCTAAGGGAAACATTTAAGTGATAAAAGATAATCAGAAACAATGTACCGCTTTGGATTTAAAAGTGACATAGTAAAACAAATAGCACTAGTGAGTGCACTAGTGGAGAGACGGTGAAAGCAAAGGACATTCTTAAAAAATATTGTTTCTACATGGCTAAAATACAATACAGTTACACCAAATCGCTCACCCATAAGAAATGTAATTTCTAACGCCCTTACTTGCATTACACAAGATGGTATTCAACAGTATTGAACACACAGTCAGGGAGTACGGTTCCAGAGAAAAAGGGCATACCTCGACCTGAGAAAATAATCTCTACAAACCAACCGTGACCTACTGTACTGTATGTCAATTTAGTGCATTGATCGTGAGACTCTGTAGCATTTAAAACAATACTCACAGAATATCATATATAAAACAAATATCAAAAACAGCAGTGACAGTAAGTAAACAAAAAAAAAAAAGAACCCAGTGGCCCTGCCAACAATAAAATGTTTGTGAAATGTAACATCAAAAATGTATCTCAAAGCTTTGAGACTTTGAGATCAAACGTTGGTCTTCTCTTTGTTGTACGTATACACGTATATACATATACGTGTATACGTAAGTATAGGAACTGAATGGTACATCATCATAAATTGCAGCAAGAAGGGATAATATCATACCATGAAGTATATTGTCCATGACAAATGGGCAAAAAAAGCGTGTGATGGGGCAGTTTTGAAGTTCAGTTGCCATAGCAATGGGAAAAAAAACATCGAAGCAGTGACCTGTTTGTGATGACGTTTGACCCCCAATCAACAGTGTGGGCACCATGCAATACGTCCATGCACTCCTGCATACATTCTACTCTATGCAATCTCACTATATAAGCAGGAACTACTTTTTTTCGAAGCTAGAATGAGGTGTGTGTGTGTGTGTGTGTGTGTGTGGGGGGGGAGGAGGAGGGATACCATTTTACATCCGAGCCGACCCCTCCGGTGTTCAATGGAGAGAGACCTCCAGCCACTCCTAACAGTCAAATAGAAGAGGCCATTCAGCGTTTCCCCTCGGGTGACTTTGCGGTGCGACGTGACCAGGGTGGGAGGGCCCGGTCGGAGGGGTGGGGGGGGGTGGGGGGGGGTGGGCGGGGGGGGGGGGGGTCAGCTCTGCTCTGTCTGGGTCTTTGTGCTGGGCTTAGAGGGAGCAGGGGTCAAAGGTGATCACGTGGGCAGTTTCTCGACCTCTTCTGAAAGAGAGGACACACAGAGAACGGAGAAGAAAGACTTTTTGAAATTCCAAACATTGTTATTGAGCATACATTACATGACATTACATTACAGTACATTCAATTATACCTAATATTATGTACCTAATATTAATATTTGTGCATTCGTACACATATCGTACACACATACACATTCAATGACGCTTCATAATCAACGCAATGGGCTCGGCGGGTGACTCGAGAAGGTGACTGACCACAGGGAGAGGGGCTGAGGTCCTCCCCCGTCTTGGTGAACTGAAGGTCGGACCCCAAGGCAGCGATGGAGCTCCTGGGCCGGATGCAGCGGTCACCTGAGAAACTTCGGCGAAGCAACGCCTGCAGAGGAGGATTAAGATGGGAACCGGGTTACCAGATATCTCCTGTTGTCTTTGGGACAATAGGGACAATAATGAACAACGTGCCATTAAGGGGTCTGAAACCACATCACACTACCTGGAATTTGGGGATCAGTAAAACCAGTTCAAACTATTCTTAGATCTGCAAGTGGTAGCATACATGTACTATACACATACTTGAATGCAATATGTCTCATAGGTTACAGCATATATTTGTGCATATTTTTTTTACTCAGATTGGGAATTGAAACCGGTGTAATTTGTTTAGTTTTTTAATTATTTATATTTTTCAAGTGCTGTTTTGTGTGGAAAAAGTGCACCGTGAGGATTGCTACTCAATTTTGTTACAATTTTGCAATGACAATAAAGGCATTCAGATTCTAATACTGATTCTGATTCAGATAAGCTTATCTATCGATAGCATCTATAGATGTGTCTCCATTGCACACACTGAGAGACTGTAGCTTACCTTGCGTGTCAAGGGGCTGGTGGGGGCTGAGGCACTGCTGTAGAGACTAAGGCTGGAGTTTGACCTGCTGCCAGACAAGCCCTTAGTGGAGCCCCCTGCTGGTGGTGAAAGGTACTTCTCCTTGATCTTCAGGTTGGTCCTACCCTTCACTGTCCGGGGCAAATGGAAAGTGCCAGTTGTTCATTTCGAACTGAATGAGATTTAACCTCTTCTACCTTGTCATTATATATATATATTTTTAATGTACAATTGAAAAGTTGAACAGGAGGTTTTTAAAGTCTGAGACTGTGGGCTTCCCTTCAGATAACTCTGACATCTCCATTTTTCTATGAATTGATGTTTATGAATTCATACAAAAATAATTTATTCATTCATTCTCTCTCTGGGAAATTAGTTTCCGTGCGACTCTCTTGAAACCCTCTGGCGCCCCCTAGGGGAGGTGCGCCTCACACTATGAAAACCCCTGCCTTCGAATATCCACATAAACAACATGCTAAACCACAACAAGGTGTAACATGCCCATTGATACCACTGTGACCACTATGAGGCCATCACAGGTACAGCAGAGTTATAAGCTCATACAGTTAAGACACTCCACATAAAAGGAGGCGGTAGTGTTTCCTCTCACCTCTACAGGGGTCGTTCTTGACCAGGAACTCATCCAGGGCCGTCCATCCACCTCCCACCCGGACCATGAGGGTGCTGCGCAGAATACGCACCATCCTTAACTGTTGAGAGTCCCCGAACTACAAAGAGGACACACACAAATGGGAGCAAATCAATGCACACTCACGCACACACGAGATATGGGATCACGAACACTACGCTGTTGAAGGAGCCCACTCACCCTGTATCTATTGGCACTTATCTGCTCCACTTGGAACTTCCGAGGGCAGTTGCACTGGGACACCTGCCGGCTCACCTGGAGAGGAAACATCGGCGTAAGTTAGCTCATGCTACGTCAGCATGGGTTGGGACTTGGCTTGGGAATCGAAAGATCGCCGGTTCAAGTCCCCAAAAACACCTGGGCACTGCCCTTGAGCAAGGCACCAGACCCCTACAATGCTCCCCGGGTGCTGTATATACAATAGTTGCCCACTGCTCCTAATACTAGGATGGGTTAAATGCAGAGAAACACATGTCACTGTGTGTTGCATGTATGGGACCAATAAAGAGGATTAATTTCATTACATTACATCATCAGTCATTTAGCAGACGCTTTTAACTAAAGCAACTTACAATAGTGTGTTTCAACAAAGGTAGGTCAGAGAACAACTGGTCACCAGAAGTCAAAAGTGCATTTCTAAATCCTCCAAGTTTACATAATTATACTGTAAAAGGTGTTGTAATGTAAAGTAAGTGTGGTACGTGACCAATAAAGAGGATTTAGTGGGGGGGGGGGGGGGGATCTGCTGGGTTTGATGCAGCTGTGGGTAAGGACTTACATACACATACTGTATATTCACGTTTGTTTGCGGTCCCCCACAGGGAGACCGGATCCTATGTCCCGGGCGGAGAAGGCCCCCCCAAGATTTAAGAGATTTAGGATAATTTGAGTGTCATCTGTTACAAATGCCACAGGCATCCATCAGCTATTAGAGAGTAGAATGCTCTTTGAGAACATCTGTGCACAAATGAGACCATTTATATTTTAGACACATTTCTGGACCAATCAGGATATCTCTTCCCTGATTGGTTCAGGCGATCCGTCATTTCTATCTATTCCAAGCCGGTATAGCACACCTCTTCGTTGATTTGATCTATGTCCAGGGGCCTCCGGTAGGGGTCTCTGCTCGGGTGGAGGGCGCTCACAAACTCATAGTAGTCGATGAAGCCGTCGGCGTTCGTGTCGAAGATGCTTGCCACGGCGTTCATCTCCAGGGGGTTGGTGGGGAACTCTGTTGGAGCGGTGACACAAAGTCATGGAGTATTTTGATTAGATCAGATTAGATTAAAATGTAATGTCATTGTACAGCACACGTACAGTACATAGAATGCTTTTAGGGTTATGAGGCGTCATTTCTGAAGGTATTGAGACTACTAGAATTAGTGTGTATGAGGTGTATTCAGTGAGTCTTACTCGATGCGAGGACGTTATCGATGAACTCCTTCTGGCTGATGCGTCCGTCCTGGTCCCGGTCCATGTTCCGGAACACGTCCAGGATGCGAGACTTCAGGTGGCTGATCCACTGCATGTAGCGCTTGCGCCAAACGTTGAAGTCGAAATTTGCAAACTCCTCCATCTGGCCACATAACAAAATAATCAGAATTATTATTGTGAAAATTGTAAAAATTCGTAAAAAATGATATTTTACATTATTTAACAAATAATTGTATTAAACGGGCTTTCAATTCCTATTTTTTTTATTCATTTGTTGAGTTAAATTGGTGTTGATGTTTAGAAAATAATAAAAAATAAAAAATATATAAAATAAAAAAAATAATCTATATAATAATTATTTACTTTTAATTTGATTTTTTTTTTGCAAAAAAAAAAATCATTCCCATAATTCATATACCATGAATATTTATTCAATGTACATGAATAATTAGTTGAGTGACATGGTTGTTGATATTGTTGTCTGATATATAAGCATATGGAGTGACCAGTGACCTGTATCAGGGTCTGCTGGTGCTGGTCCAGCCGGGTTTGTCTGGCCAGGGACAGGAGCCACAGCTTCTGCCAGCTGCTGACCAGCTGGGCGAGCTGCGGGGTGTGGGGGTCCAGCTGCTCCAGGGGGAGCACCGGAGCTACTGGCTGGAGCTTCAACGTGCTCCTCTTCCCTGAAACAAGGACAGGAATGTTTAATTTAGCACTGAACACATCCAATTGTGTACTACTGGATGGACCTAATTCCAAACATTTTTGTTTTGTGAACGCCGTACTTATAAATGGTCGTTTGCTGGGGCTGATCTGCTGTTTGGGAATGCTTTTGTGCTTGCAGGATTTTGTGGCGTTTTCCACCTCTGGCAGCTTTGTGTTTAACTCCTCCATGAACACCTGGACACAGGAAGAGCGGTTCATTACCCAAGTCTTTACATTGGTACATTGCACCTATACGTACTGTACATTCAGTCGTATCCATCACGTTTCAATCATTTATGATGCCGTGAGAATCTTTATTATTTCGTATTGATATTATCGAAACCGTACCAGGTGTTGTGCTATGAGTTCCAGGTTCTGCTCCACGGTGTGAGGCAGGGGCTCCTGGTCTCTGAGGACGAGGGCCTCCTCAGCTGAGGAGATCCAGTCCAGGAGCGTCTGCACCTCCTCCCTCTCCGCCTGCAGCGCCGTCAGGCCCCCGTTGATCCTCTGGTCCTGCTGGTCGGCCCACGTCTGGACCTGGGTCAAATCACACAGGGGTGGTTTTGTTCAAGGTACTAACGGTACTTTACTGTACGGTTTCCAATGTGTTGGGGACGACACACCTGGACGTTCACAATGGACGTTATGTACTGTTTTTTACTAGGTTTTGAATAGACTTTCTTCCCACCCGAAAAGGTGTTGTACCTGTAGACCTCCCTGCCTAACTTCCTACCTGTTCATTAAAGGAATACTTTGCCGGTTTTCAACCAGATTTGTACCAGTACAATGTGGGTAGTATATAGTATAAATTAAGAAATTGGTTCACCAGCGAAAGTCTACCGGGTGATGCGTTTCAAACTATTCTTTCTATGGTCATGCAGCACCAATTGTCTGTATTTTCCAGCGGAAAACATTGAGGACATGAAAAAAAATCTCTGTAGGTTGTTTCTACTGAATAAATAATACTAAACAGAACTTGTTATAGTCAACCCTCATGATTGTGATTTAGTGGAATTAAAAGTAATTCTACTGATTTATCTAAAAAACAAAAGCTTTCCCTCGTTTTCGTTCAGGCGTGAGCGACCACCGACCTCCTCAAAGCGGGTCTTGGTGACACTGATCCAGGACTTCAGGGTGATAATGGAGTCCGGGTGACAGGAGGACAGGAGCTCCTCCCCCAGACACCGGATGTCCTCTAGCGCCATCTTCTGGGTCCGAAGAGCACTCATGGACTCCTACAGCACCCCCACAAATCAAAGTAAAAATACACAAAAGAAATTTACTAAGCACACTCAAAACTTAATCTTAAAAATTAAAGGTTTTATTGATCTTTTTAACAACAAACGGTTCTCAGGATAATGCAGTGATTGGAGAGACTATCATTACATTACATTACATTATATTACAATATTTTAGCAGACTCTTTCGTCCAAAGCAAGTTACAATAAGTGCATTCAACAATAGGTAAGCAAGAGAACTCCAAGTCACCAGAACTCATAAGTGCATTTCCTTCCTAACAAAAACCTCAAATAGTGGAGCCAATAGACACAAGCTCATAAGCAAAAGCAGCAGCAGGAGAACAATATGTGTGTATGAAGAGGAGTGATCATCACACCAGGCCCACCTGGTGCTGTTGGCGGAAGGCAAGCAAGCTCTGCTCGTCCTCAGGTATGACGCCATACTTGAGGACTCTCTCCACCTCCGACAGACGCTCCATGAAGGTGTGGACCAGCTCATCAAACTTCTCAGCCTGGGGAGGAAAATGAATTTCAGATTTTTATTCTTCATAAATTTCTACTCTTGTAGTTTAATTTCAGACAATATTTGCTCTTTTTAAATTTGTTATATAAATGCTTTCAATTTCCAGTTGAATCTTTGTGATTCCATTTGTTTTTTCTATTCTATTTGTAGAATTTGTATTTCTATTTGAATTTCCTCCGCAATCGAAGATAGGAAGGAGGTAATGTTTTCACCCCTGTTTCTTTGTTTGTCTGTTTGTCTGTTTGTCTGTTTGTCTGTTAGCAAGATAACTCAAAGAGTTCTGTACGAAATTGGACCCAACTAGGTCATGGGATTTTTTGGTGTGGCAGACGTATGCTCTCTACTGAGTGCCCTCTAGTTCAAAATGTGTCTGATGGATTTGACCGTTACCTGCTTCAGGGCGACCTCGAGGCGGTCCTGCTTGGTGACAGATAGTTTGCACACCGCCTCCCAGCGGCCCTCCAGCTCGTCCATCTGCTCCTGCAGCCAGTGGCCGTCAGTGGTGCTGCTGCGGGTCAGGTCCCTGACAGAGCGCTTCAGGGTCCTAATGCACCCGGCCCTCTTCCCCAACTCCTTCTGGAAGGCCTGAGAACCACGTGGTTGGAATCATGTTCAAAACAGAGAAAAAGGTTGCTAGTTTGTTCATAAGCAGTCCTCATATGTCTATCTCGTTCTTATCTCGTTCTTAGCCAGTCTGCATTCCATTCTTAACCAGTTCAACCTCATTTGACCTTGTTCACAATATGTCCAAGCCAGTTCTAACTAATTCTTAACCCGACCAACTCGTTCTCACTCCGTCCTCATCTGGTCCCTAGTGCGGGTGGACTCGCGTCCTGAATACTGAGTGTGTTGTATCCAGTCCTCATTCCAGTTCAGGGCTCCGAGCTGGACACATCTCCAATCTCAAAATCAACTCTTATATTATGTAAACAAAACAGAATGCATGCCTCTCTAGAACATTGCAAAATTACAATTTTTAAATAACCTTGCCCATTTTCGTGACATGTGTAATAATCTTTATTGGCCCTCTACATAAAATAATAAAATGACTGTTTCTTCGACAATTTACTTACAATTTATTGTACATAGATACAATAGCATGTTTATTCTAGAAAACGCGATTTAACATATTGTTTCATAAAATGTATGTTAGACTGCACCACGTCGTAACACGTCCCTAGTAGTACATGCCAAGTAGTTCCTGCCAAGCTCGACACCAAGCTTAGAGGTCTAGGCGTGCCCCCATCCACGTGCAGCTGGACCTCCTGTCAGACCGCCGCCAGGTGGTGAGGATGGGCAGCACCACCTCAGAGCCACTGACCCTCAACACGGGAGCCCCCCAGGGATGCGTGCTGAGCCCTCTCCTCTACTCCCTCCACACCCACGACTGCATGGCTATGCACAGCTCCAACGTCATCATCAAGTTTGCTGACGACACGACAGTGATGGGCCTGATCGCCGGCGACGACGAGACAGCCTACAGGGAGGAGGTTGGATCGCTGCAGCAGTGGTGCCAGGAGAACAGCCTCGCCCTCAATGTCAAGAAGACCAAGGAGCTGATTGTGGACTACAGGAAGCAGAGAGGAGAGCACAGCCATATCTCCATCGACGGTGTTGCAGTAGAGAGGGTCAGCAGCTTCAAGTTCCTCGGCGTGCACATCTCCGAGGACCTCACATAGTCCACGCACACCACACACGTGGTGAAAAGGGGCCAACAACGCCTGTATTTCCTCAGGGCCCCCACATCCTGAGAACATTCTATACCGGCACCATCGAGAGTGTTCTTACAGGGTGTATCACCGCCTGGTATGGGAACTGCACCGCACTCGAGCGCAGAGCGCTTCAAAGGGTGGTGCGGACGGCCCAGTATATCGTTGGAGGTGAGCTCCCCTCCCTCCTGGATATATACAACCAGCGGTGCGTGGCCAAGGCCAAACGCATCATAAAAGACAATGCCCACCCCAGCCACGAACTGTACTCACTGTTACCGTCAGGCAGGCGATACCGCAGTATCAAGAGCCGTACAAATTGAGATAGCTTCCATAGTCAGGCCATCAGGCTTCTGAACAAGGGTGTATAGCATATAACAATGTATATTTTATTACTGATTTATATAATATAATATTTAATATATTATTTTATTGATTTATATATACATATTGCTCTTTTTCTGTGACGATATATTGCATTTTATAAATTGCATTTTTATTTTATATATTTAACTTTATACAGTTTTTGTTTAACTTATTTTATTCTATTCTGTTTTTATTTTATTTTATCTTATTTTTACGTCTATCTGGTTTTTAGTACGTTCAATTGGTCAATCCGTCTAATTGCAGAACAGGATGGACGGGATCACATTTTGAGCAGGCTCAAAGTTCTAGAGCACCCTCCCCCATGTAGTTTGTAAAAAAGACTGTAAATAGATGCTACTACATCCACTCCGTTCATACACGGTTGGAGCCTGTTCGACAACATTTTCACAAACGTATTGAGAACTAGTTTGGTGTGATGGGGGTATAAACAACCTCCCTCTCCTGCTCCCTCCCTGCGATTCTATGTGAAAAGTGTTGCATGCAGTGTTGCAAGTTCATGCACCTGTGATTGACAGGCATGATGGATTCCAAAAACCAATGAGGGAAGAAACCCCCCCCCCCTGAGCTAAAACCAAAATTGGCTCAAACAAAGGCCAGCGCAGTTAACTGGAAGCAGATATTCTCACAGCCCATTTCACTCACTAATAGCTGACGGATGGCTATTGCATCGCAACAAATGATACTCAAATGGTAGCTCTTAAATCCTAAGAGCAAAATGTGTGTCCCATACATCCTGATTTACACTCTCCACAATAATTTAAACATGAAGTAAAGTATACGGGCATGCATGATATAATAATGCACCATCATACCTTATGCTTGTCTATCAGATTGCCGACCATGTCCTTGTCCCCTCCGACAGGCATGTCCTCGGCCAGCTGGGGCTCTGCTCTGTACAGCCAGTCGTTCAAGGCCTGCAGAGCATCCGTGAACCGGCCAGAGAACAGCAGTGCCTCCTCCAGTTTATGTTGCCTGGCAGACAGAAAGTCATAATCATGCTAAATACAATGGTAACACATATGCCACAGGTGTATCCCATGCTATCCCTGTGTAAGAATGATTTAGTCATTTTTGTAACCACAAATTCTATTTAGACTTATTTTCGTGATTTACAATCCAACTTTTGTCACCGTACCTTACTACACCGTACTTTTTTCACAAATACATTTTCTCGCCTTTTTCTCAAATTGCGATTGTTGATTGGGCCGTCGGTGAATAGGTTTTATGATTTGAAAAGATTCAACCTCCAGTACCTCTCCATAGACTTCCCGTTGATGGTATCCCAGGAGTCTTTGAGCTCGGCCAGGAGGTTCTCCAGATGCTGTCTGTCTGGGCTGCTCTGAGCTCTGTCGTGGAGGCTGCGGCCTTTCTTCAGCGTGGCCTCGTACATGGGCCTCTTGGACCTCATAAGCTTCTGGAACTCCTAAATGTGATAGGATTCAGAAAACCCATCGTAACAAATGCAAGTACATCGTAACAAAGCATTAAGTTAACAGAATGATGAATACACATTTTTTAAGGTTTTGAGTTTACCGCACCTTCTGTTCGGTCAGCTGTTGTTTAATTTCCTCATGGGTCACAGCAATCTCTTTATGGGTGTCCAGCGTTTGCTCCACTTCAGTTATCCAGTCGATTACCAAACGCCACGACTCATTGAACTGAAATACGATGGACAATTATGCCAATTAGAGATCAGAGTTCAATGACAATTAGACAGAACTGTCTCTGGAAGAAGAACACACCTGTCTGGCGTTCTTCTTGACCTCTTCCAGAATCTTCCCTCGGTCTGCGGTGTGCTGGACCAACTTTTTGTATCGGTCCTGGACGGTCATGATGAGGTTGTGAATCACGTCGCAGTCTTCCTTCCTGCTCAGGTCTGTCAGTCTGGAGCCCACGCTCTCCACCAGGAGCTTCCGCTCACCGTAGCAGTTCACCTCACTCACCAGGACCTAGAAGGTACACACATTGCACTGCTGAAACCAACTGCAAATATATAGTCTTGATTCATTAATGCAACATTAATTAATAATGTACAGGGGTGAGGAATTGTCAGGGGTATACAGAGGAAGGAATTGGGTATTGGACTGTTAATAATAATAATAATAATAATATTATTATTATTCAAATTTGTCAGTGTACAGCACAAGTACAGTAAAGCGAACGGGATTTCTCTTCATTTAACCCATCCTAGTATTAGGAGCAGCGCCCGGGGAGCAGTTAGGGTTAGGGTGTCTTGCTCAAGGACACCTCGACAGACTGTTGAAAGGTGATGGGTTCAAACCCCAATATGTGTATGTGTATACCTATATGCATCTTTGAGCAAGATGCCTAAGCCCCAAACCAGCTCTTCAGTCCTAATTGACATGTGTACAATTCCCTTTAAGTCTCTTTTGATAAAAGTGTCTTCTACATGATTTAATAGTAAGCTTGGTGTGCATGAAGTAGCTGAGCTGTTCCAAAAAGACATACCCTATGTTCCTGCTGCTGAGCAGAGAGAGTTTCCAGGACATAGCTTGGAGACGGAAGCTCTCCAATAGAGTCTTTACACTTGGTCATCTTGGTGAGAAGTTCCTGGACGGTGCTGTGGAACTCCTTAGCAAGGCCCAGTCCTTGTGTAAGCTTTGCCTACAAGAGCATAGAAGAAGATAGTTCAAAGACTGGTCCACCTTGAGAGTAAAGGCTGTGAATGGGACCACAGAATGCATAACTTTGTCGTAAGCATGGGATAGTTAGCTAGAGACAGACAAATATGCTAGTACTACTGTAAGTTGGTGGTGTGTTGCTATCACAAGGTTAACCACCTTGCGCTCCTGGACTTTGGCGTACACAGAGGTCCACTTCTGCTCCAGGATGGACATGCTGTGCTCGGTGCTGGAGCCGTGGGCCACGTTGTGACGCTCCAGCATCCTGTGGATGGCGTTCTTCACGTCTGTGTACGCATGGAGCTTGGACTCCATCTCTGTGCACAATTCCTTATGGAGAAGGAAAAAAGAATAGTGTTTTAAAATGGAATTTCCGCCTACAAGACAGAAATGGTGTAAATGTCTGCTTATAACTCGGTACCTGTGATGACCACATTCATGACAGTGGTATCATTGGCAATTCAACACTTTGTTTTTAATGTGGAAATTCTAATAAATCCATATGCTTGCAACTTTTGAATTATAAATAAAAACATAACATGACCCGTTCTGCATACAGGACAGTGGTATTTAAGAGGTTCATTGATATGGATTGATATTCCGATTTTTTTCAGTTTGTTCATAGTTAGGCCTTTAAGACACTGGTGGTACTGAATGATCAGCCAGTCTCACCAGGTGAGCATTAAGTCTCTCATTGGCTGAGTCGGGCATGCCCCACACTGTCCGGGTGGAGGACAGCCTCAGGTCTGTGCTCTCCAGCCACTGGAGGAGATCCTGGATCTCCATGGTAACATCTTGCACCTGTGGTGAAACAAAAATAATCCATGGACAGGGATTACAATTCAGCAAACAATATTGAATAATGTCGGCATTAACACTTAGTGGCCACAAGAGGGCACTGTTGTAAAGTGACAGCAAATCTGACGGCAGCGGACTGGATAACGGTCATTCTATATTCATTTAAGTCTCTTACAAGAACACATGTTTGCGTTGTTTGTTTGTGTTCACCTGACTGAGGTTGTTCTCCAGCTCCAGCTGCCGGCGCTCGGTCTCACAGCGGACAAACTCCCAGCGGTCGTTCAGCAGCTCCAGCTGAGACGGCAGCCTGCGAGGGCTGTCCCCGGACCCGGCCTCCAGCAGCCCGCGACCCGCCGAGTTCAGGGCCTCCACCGTCCGGACCCGGGACATGACGTCGTTCCTTAGAACCTTTGGGTGTCAATAAAAAATACATTGGTGAGAAAAACATACGCAATACGTTCTGTTAAACCTGCCACATGTCACTTTTCCATTTGCAGCTATTTAGTCCATTTCACCTTTTTAATACTGAATCGAATAAAACACGAATAGAACGCTAGTTTAATGCTAGTTTGTTATCGGACAACCGCTTACTTTGTGCTTGGCCAGCTCTATCTCGCAGGTCTGCAGGTCCATGCTGATCTGCTGGAGGCCTTGCAGCTGCTCAGCGGTACGGGAGAGCCAGGTGTGCAGCTCGTCCAGTGTGTTCTGGAACTGGCCGAGGCCCAGCAGGGCACACTCCAGTTGGTGCTGCACACAAAACATAACGATTATATAGATAATATAACGCACCGTACGGCAGTGGTAAACATGTCTTTTCACATTTTAATGAGATAGTGTGTCATTGATCGTTAGTCATCATCAGTCATGAATAGACGCTCATTAAGGATTCCCCACAGGCTGACCTGTCTGTTGACGGTCTCAGACTCGAGGCTGTCCCAGCGCTGCCTGAAGTCACACAGGGGCGAGACGGAGCCCGGCCGCTCCGAGCCCGGGGACAGCCGGCACACAAAGCGATGGTTCAGACTCTCTATCTCGATCTTCTTCTGGTACAGCTCCCGCTTAAACTCCTGAGGACCACAACCATTAGGGAACATTTTTAGCTACTTTTTAGTTACACATCCAATGAAGATGGCGATATACGATACTGTAGTGCAGTACTTATGAGGCCGACCTACTTAGATACTTTGGATGGAGCTCAGTGCATAATCGTGAAGCGGTTGTGTGTGAGCTCACCTTGAGATCACAAAGCTGCTCCTTGACTGATTCCAGGTCAGTTCCTTCCATGAACTCCTCAGTGGACCTCAGCTCTGCCGATTTAAGCCACTCAAAGAGACCCTTTGTGGGGCATAAAGGACATAAAGGTCAATTATTAAAGGCATCATTAATACCTTCTTTTTGTGTCCACTGGATCCCACAACGGACACGTTGAGCTATAAAGGATCCCAATGATACCTGAGGAACAGGTCATGTTCTAGAACCCCCATACCCATGTAGCGCTACCGATACCATGACACATGTTATTAAAGCGCCTCTGTTGTCATTCTCCTCCTAAGAAAGTGTTGGACACTGGTTACACCATCCCATTAGTTTCCCATGGGCAGGGTGCTGCATTTTCTGTCAGCCACTCATCCGCCAAAGCCACAGGGGGGCGAGGGTCATATTTCATCCAGTCCGGCCAGAGAAAGGACGAGCTGTGTGTTTGGCAGCATGCCCGCCACGCTGCTGGGGTCTGAACAGTGGTGGCCCAACGGTCCGAACTGATCCGGTCGAGACAATGAGACATCCAAACACTGCATACTGGGAATGCCCAGTGTGCTGCCAAAGTTCAATTTTTCACTGTCGCGCATAACAAAGGCCCACACACACAACCACACACAAGTGTATGCACATTTGAAAGGATACTAGCTTAAAAACACACACAGGCACCCACACATAGACACACACACACACACACACACACACACAAACACACACACAAACCCATGCACACACAGACACAGACACACACACACACACACACACACACACACACACACACACACACACACACACACACATGCACATGCATGCTCTCTCTCTCACACACACACACACACACACACACACACACACCTGCATAGTATCCTGGTATTGTAACGCCATCTGTAAGGATTCCTCGAGCTTCTTGTGGCCCTCGTTCCAGAGTTTGCTCACGTTGTTCCATGTGCAGTAGAGCTTCCGGAGAGGAAATACAGGATTAGGATTAAAAGTTAGTTGAGTTGTTGTCAAGACCACCAAACTCTGACACACAAATCCTTGTATTTTCTTTATTTTCACCTCGTCCAAGCTCTTTGTCACTTCTGGTTTATCTGTGTCTCCACACGCGGACATCAGGTCCATCCCCACCAACCCCAGCGTGTCCAGATCCCCTTGTAGACCGTCGATGTCCTCCCTCAGAGTCTTTATGTAGAAGTAAAGTAAAAAGGTCAGGTCAACCATGATGATGTGAGACTATAGAGCCATACATCCAGATATCTTTGTATACAAGAGACACAGACTGTTAGACACACTGCTGCTGCATCCATGTTCAAACAAATCAATCAAATGTATTTTACATTTAGATTATATTCAAATGTGTTGTAATTGCACAGCATAGGTACAGTACAGCAAAAATATATCGGCATCTAACCTGAGTGCAAATATAACAGTAAAGTGCATGGTATAATAATAAGGATGTAAAAACTAGTAGGTATAAAAACAGGTATACAATAACTTATAGAGTAGGTATGACATATGTGCAGAATTACAGGTATATATATATATATATATATATATATATATATATATATATACAGGCAAGTATACCATTTTTTTTGCAGCCTGGTTAAAAAAAGGACGACAACATCGAAGTGAAAATACAAGGGACAAGATCCACATCGTCATCAACAGCAGTTTAGGAGGTAGTTCCAAAAGTTGGCCGTCATGCAAAAAGCCACTCACCTGCATGCTCTCCAGACTCTGTCGGATGGTCTCTGAGTCGGTCCGGCTGCCGTTGAGGTCCAGGACCGCCTGCTGCGCGTCGCTGAGGGCCGCCGTCAGGTCCCCGATGTCACTCCAGAACTTGAGGGCCAGATCAAGTATTTTGAGAAGCCAGCGATCCCGCTCCTCGGCCTCCTTGTGGGTCTCCGCCCACAGCTGGGAGAGACTGGACACTCTCTCTTGGATGGCTGGAAATGTGTGAACAAATAATTACATAAATAAATACTGTGCATTAGATTGGATTTGATTGGATTTGCATTGTCCTCCAGACAGGGAATTCATTGCTACCAGTGTCACATTGTGTAATTCTACCCATATATAAATAACCCCAGGATTGGACATCCCATTGTCCTCACATAAGTGACATCATCTTGTAATAGAGCAGAAAATAATGCCCAATAAAACTCAACACAAATCCAACGGTTTACCTTTTCCAATGGAGTTGTCCCCTGCCGCATGGGTGTTGGCCAGCAGCTCTCCCGCCTGGGCCCTGACGCTGGCCAGGCCCGTCTCCAGCTTGGACAGCTCCGCCAGGGTGTGAGTGTTGTCCTGGAGCTGCTCCTGGATCCTGGGGGACAGGCCCTGCAGCGAGGCGGGACACTGCAAGCGGCTACGCAGCCGCTCCAGGCTCTCTCGGACCAGCGTCATCCCCTCGTTCAGCTGTAGGCACGGGCCACAGGAAGAGGTTTGTGCGTGTGTGTGTGTGTGTGTGTGTCAAGTGACATTGACATTGATTACATGGGCAGATGTTGACTGAGTGAAAATGATGTGTGAGGAAGCAGAGACTCAAAGGGGTTCCGAAAATGTCCACAAGTAAGAAAGGGGTTCACACGCCAAAAAAGAAGGCCTTCTGAGTGGCTGAATCTAATGCCTGTAGTCTGATGGAAGGTCACGTGGTCTTCCTCACCTGGGCGTAGCGAGGCAGGGACTCCTCCAGCAGGCTGGCAGCCTCCCTGACACGGTCCCTGAAGACCCTGTGCTGCTCCTCGGCCTCGCTGGCCTGCCGATGGAACTCCACCCCCTGGCCGGGGTTCAGCTCCGACAGACGCTTGCCAACAGAGCACAGCCTGGCGACCAGGGGCCGGTGCTCTGCGATTGACTCCCTCAGACCCTGAGAACAGAGAGAGAGGCACAGATTACGAACACAGTTGTAGAGATAGATTAATAGATTTAGATTAGGATTGTATTATTATTTATTTTGTATTATAACATTTTCCTGATACAAAGATTGAAATGCATTTAAAAAATAAACTAATATAATGATGAGTTTAAGACAAAGGGAATGCTGTTAGATGTGTGCTCAATTAAGAACGTAACAAAGCCTTCAGTCATAGCTCTGGAGTACAATGACCTAGTTGTTGAACAGCGGGGGGGGGGGGGGGGGGGGCTGTGAAGAAGTGCTTGGAGAAGCCATTCTTGCAGTACCTGCAACAGGTCTTGTTGCTCCCGGAAGGCTTCGTAGCTAATAGTGCTCAGCGAGAGCTGGCCAATCAGGGCTTGGGTTTCCTGTAGCCATGGCGACACCTCAGCAATGCCCTCTGAAAACTGCAGCAGGAGCGACTGCGCATGCTCAAGGTGCAGCACCGTGTGGGAGTTGGTGGCGGCGGTGGTGTTGCATTGTTCCTGTAAGGCCTCTATTGTGTTCTAGGCATGGATAGACAGAGAGATCCCATTGAACATGTAGAACCTAACAATGTCCACATTTAACCATTTACTCATCAGCTCATTTGGTTTGTTTTTATTGTACCTGGAGGTCACCCGTCTCCCCTTCATCGCTGTACGTTAGCAGGATTTCAGAAATCTTCACCATCTTTTCAAGGTTAAACCTGTGTTGAAGAATCTCCACAGCCAAAATCTGTAACGTGGAAATACCCCAAAAAGACATTTACTAAAATGTGAGATAGCTGTTAACATAGTACCATAGGAACCAAGTACTGAAACCTTTGACCTATTTAAAGATATTTTAGTAATTCTTATAAGATATTTCTGTATACTTTCTGACCTTCTGCTCATAGAGTTGCTCTGCTATGAGATTTGGATCCAAAGAAATGGCCTTCAGCTTTTCAAGATTCAGCGCTGTCCTCTTGAACCAGGCCATCTCTTTCACTACAGCCTGCTCCAACTGGGTCGCAAGACAAGGGACAATGTAGTATCACATACACAACCTTCATTGGTATCATAGTTTAGATCGGTTGAGTGTGTTCGTGATGTCTTTGGGACCAATTATTCCCCCCCTTCCACAAACGTGACTATCAACTGTGTATATTTTGAACAGTTTTGATTAATAGGGCTCCATTACCCTCTGTCTCTCAGCAGCACAGAGCGCAGTGTCCCCAGGGTGTGTCTGAGCGCCGGCCCCCCCCAGCAGCTCCCTCTCGATGCGGCCCAGCCACAGATGCAGGTCCTCCTGGCTGGAGCTGCAGCGGCTGGAGGCCTCCAGGGCCTGCTCTAGCCGCTGCAGCACGTCCAGGCTGCTCAGGCTCAGCACCGAGCAGCGGATACGCAGGGAGTCCATCTTCTCCTGCACCTGCTGGGCTTCTTCCTCTGAGGCAAATGCAAAAAAAGGGGAATTTGGACACAGTGATCTCTTTGGACAACTTCATGGTACTCCCCACATGGAAGATAATGTAGCAAGAGGTTGTTCGGTGACGAGGTTTTATATTTACCGGAAATAGCCTCCATGAGGTCACGACCTGACTGCTGCACGTTTGCCAACTCTGTGTTTTGGACTTTGATCTCTTCGACAAAAGCCTTAGAGATGGAAAAGATATAAGTGAGTCAGAACCTTTCTATGAATAGTTTGCGAGTTTCACCTTTTAGCCACACAACATCATTGATCTTCATGGGCCATGCATAGACCTTGGCACGCTCCGTAGCCTCTGGAAGATGCAACATCAACCGCTCTGCATTGCGTAACTCCACCAGGCCTTGTTCCACGGATATCAGCCACTGCTGCAGGCCGTCGACCCCTTCTTGAAAGAGCCGGGTCCTGGGCAGAATTAACTCCAGGCTTGATCTCCTGCCAAGATCATTAACAGCAATCACCGTGGGGATCAATCTACAAGCTCTCAAAGCTGGGATTGAGCAAGCCCTTCATCACAAAAGCAACACTTGATGCATACGGCAGTATAGCTCAGGAGGTAGAGCGATCGCCTGCTGGTTCGATCCCCAGCCTCCTCCAAGCAAAAAAACTGTCGAGGTGTCCTTGAGGAAGACCCTAACTGCTCCCCTCTGTATAAATAACTGACCGCTGCTCCTAATACTAGGATGGGTTAAATGTAGAGAAATTCCTTTCGCCGTACTGTACTTGTGCTGTACACAAAAATTTGACAGATTTGAATAATTATTTATTATTATTATACTTTTTTTTTATCATAGCTGCATCGTGCACTGTAAAAGCACACGTGAATGAAAGCACTGGGCTCCAGACTTGTATCATACATTGAGCCTCTCTCAATCATTGCCAGACAAAGTGCTGACCTTTGCTCCGCCTCCAGAAGCAACGCCTCCCACTTCTGCTGGAGGGTGGACAGCTTGACCTTGGCCTCTTCCCCCTCGTCTCCTGAGTGGCCCTCCAGCAGCCCTGGGCCCTCAGAGATGGAGAACTCCATACTCTTCCTACGGTCCGCCAGGAGGCGCAGCAGGAGCTGTGAAGTGGCAAAAAATAAAAGAAGGCTTTCAGGTAAAACCATTCAATTTGTCGTGGTCTTAGGTTTCCTGTTCCTGGTTTACTGCACACACACACACACACACACACACACACACACACACAGACATATACACCATACACCCAAAAAACAAGAGCAATTATCGCTTAAGGTAATTCAATCGTTTTAAGACATTCAATAGAAGAGAATGCAACATTCTGAAAGTACAAACTGTCTGGAAAACAGATTGACCTAATATTATTTTCAGAGAAATAACAACATTCTGGATCCAAAAATTGGCATTTATGTGTGACCTTATGCAACTCCCCTGCCTTTGTGTGAGTGTGGAGTAAGACCTAGCTCGCATATCGGGCTCACATTGTTAAGGATCAGGCGGGTTTCACCTTGTTTAAAGACCTCACAATGGCTGTGGTTTCTCACTGAAAGAAGGAAATAGTTATTTTCATACCCTCGGGAAATGTTCACAAACGCATGCAGACATCCATTGTGATGATGTACAGCCCCCTATTCAGGACTGAGTAAAGCAAAATCTACACGTATATAATCAAGTATCACTCAAACACCTGTATCATTTTTCGTAGGTGAAGCTTTCCTGTTTGTTTCTCTTTTGTCTTGCTATACACGGTTATTTCAAAATAGGGATTAGGGGGGGGGGTTCATTCTCAGCTGAAGCGTTGACAACACACCTTTTGTTCTTGTAGCTGCGCTTTCACCACTTTGACCTCTGATGACGGCGGCTTCTGATTGGCGGTGAGCTCCTCAATCTCACAGACCCAAGTGAGAAGGGACTCCAAATTTTGGAGGAAGGTCTCGGAGTCTGTAGACTCGTCCCTCAGGGTTAAAGCTGATCTTGTTCCCTGGATACATAGTCAACAAATGTCAACAAAACATTGGTATCCTTACATGACAACATAATCAAATGTAGATCAGGATGAATAATAGTTCATTCATACATTTTCTAAGAGGTGAGAATGAGGTATAGTGGATAGACGGCTAGACAGATAGACATACCCTCCATCTATCCAGGCTGGAATCCTGGTCTGAACTGGACTGTCCATCACTTTGCAGCTGTAAAACAATTACAAGTTCAAGATAATAATGACTTTCAAGCTACATTATTGTGTTCTTTGGTGTCATCATACAACATGACTAAACACCACACACTTATAGAGACAGAAACACTTTGGATAAAAAATAAATAAATAAAAAGGATTACAAATTAGCATGGATGGCAGAGCAAGAGTGGTGTTAGGAATGTGTGTAAGTTTTGTTTTTGTTTGACCTCTGCCAGTTCTTCTGCCACTCCGTTGAGCACCCTGACAGTTCTGGTGACGATGGGGTATCCTCCTTTTTCCCCCAACGGATACTCTGTCACCTCCACGATCTCAGTCACGGTGGTCTCAGTCACCTCCGTCACCTCGGTGACCTCACGGGATGGCCCCAGGGTCTTCCAGGACCAGGGGCTCCCCTCTCTGGAGTCCCTCCTCTGGAAGCTGGCCCTCTTCTCCATCGAGCCCATATTGGGGTAAGCCAGCGGGGACCTGCCGAGGTCCGGGGGCATGGTCCTTCTCGTGAGGGTCCCGTTTCTGGACGTCTTCAGCGGGGACGGGGTACCGTGCCAGCCGTTATCCAACGTGCTGGTGCTGGTCAGCGTGGAGGCCGGGGAACGCCGGAGGGGTTTGTCCGAGACGGGGGTGCGCACCCCTTCCTCCCTTGCCCTGTCCGCCTCCTTCTCGTCATCTTCCTCCTTGTCATCCTCCTCCTTGTCTTTCTCAATTTCACACTTTCTCTCTTTGCCGTGGGTATCCGGCCTGGTGCTGTCCTGAATCACCTCTTCCTGCTTGGTCTCTGGCTGAGACTCCGGCCGCTGCCATTCTCTCCTGCGCTGGTAGCACTCCTTCAGGTAGTCCTCGTCTGATCTCACCTGCTTGGACCTTTGGCCCAGACAACTGGGCCGGCTGATGAGGTTACCCATAATCCTTCAGCCCAGAGGCTTGTGAGGTAAGAGGTTGTGGGGAGCCCCCCTGGCCATGCATGCAGAAGATCCTTGCAGCTGCCTAGAATAAGACAAGGTGGCTCTGGGTCATAATACTGATTTAATCATTTTACAATATTTTTTTCTCATTAAAACTGGCATGACAAAACTGGTGCCCGTCATGTCTCTTTAAATGTACTATAAGTGTAAAGGCATCAGAAAATGTATTGGCTATTACAAGATAGCCAGCGAACATATTTTGTTGTTCTTTCATTTTGCTGTTCCTCTCCTTGCCAGAGAAAGGCCCACAGCAGAGATACTTGGCTAAAGCTTGGCCCTCTGTCTACGATAACCCCACCACCAACATGGAATGGCACTCCCCTATCTCAAACAGAGCATTTGGCTCCAGCACTCCGTCTGCCTGCATTCAGGACCATTCAGGGTCCCCCATTGTGCCTGGCACCCCAAACACCCCGTGCCTTGCCAGCTCCCACCCTCTGAACACAAACAACACATCCTGGACCAGTCCAAGGGTCCAGATTAAATATGACAGCCATAGAGACACCAGGACGCCCCATCCTCATAGCTGGGGGAGGGGTTCAAACAACAGGAGCACTTCCATAATGATATACAAATACTTGGTATACTTTTTATTAATAATTTACATGTAACACAAGTAAGGCCAGTATAGTTAAGACCGAGGCAACAAAGCAGTGACAGTTGTACACACCATCAGCCCGTGCCTGTGCTCACAGTTTCAACCTATGGGTTAAAGGAGGACGTAATTATCTTTGTCTAAGCTTGGAGGAAGCGGAGGTGAGCCAAACAGGAGATCCCAGGGAGGGTCTCTGTGACTCACCCCCCCTGAGGGAGGATAGACTACAGGTCATACCGGTCATACCGGTCAGCCAAGGTCTCGCCTGCTCTCTGCAAAATACACAGGGAGCTAATACGGGACATCTGTGGGGGGATGGCAGTGGTCTCTTGAAGCCAGTTTTCATACGTCTCAGCCAAGCAGGTGATGAAGTGCCGCAAATTGTTGATTTATTCTGCTGGTGCACAGAATTACGCCGCATGGCCAACCAAACTCTTTCCTCTTTAGCAGGGACACACATGGGTTCTACAGCAGAGCTGAGCGCTGTGCTATTCCGTTTTTTCTAATTCCATTATCAGAACATAACATCTCATTGACACAAGAAGAACCATGGACACCCCAAAAACCAGCCATGCATTATTTTGTACAATTACATCAAGACGTATAAATGTCACGGTAAGATGAATCTATGGGTACATGTGCACATTCAGCTGTAGTAACCTAGCTGGTTTCCCTACATAGTGTATTATGGTTGGATGTCGTCATGGGATGGGCGAGGGGCTGTACATGGCTGCTGTGATGCCGGGACAAAGCCCCAGGCCCAGCGATCAATGATTACCACGTTAGCTCGAATTGCTGCCCAGTGGTGTCCCCGGGGAGCCCAGGGAGAGAGTGTGTGTGGTTCAGTCCACATCGGTTCACAATTCAAGACAGAGGGTGGAGAGCATGTGTCTGGATATGGCACCTGGTGGTTTGTAGGCTACTACGCTGTGATGCTCACCCCTTTAGTGGTGAGCCTTTTAATGTGATAGCTTTCAGTCGTATAGAAATATGCAATTGGGCATATGCTAATCTGCAAAGGTTTTGGTTTTGAGTCCATGTGGATAAATTGCATTAAAAAAAATCGGATCACTATGTTATTATGTTGTGCAATAACCTATACTCGTATTCAGGGAACATTATTCAGACAATTATTAACATAGCTATTATGCCGGTAAAAGCAAGACTAGGAACTAGTCACACATTTATCCCATCTAGTAAATGACCCAGACGTCCCCCCACTTAACCTGTCTTGAAGTGGCCCTTAATATAGGCCCAGTGCTTCTCAGCACACTGATTTATGGCACATGGCGGCTCTCACTCCATTCCCCGATGAATCTCATTACAGCCATGGCACTTCTCAGGGATTCATGGAAAGCTACATAATAACAGTGCTGAACAATGCTAAACAACAATGCATGTGTAATTCAGCAGCGCTAATGTGCATTACAATATTACTGATGATTTTAATGATGTCAAGTGTCCCACCAGTACAAAGGCAATGAGCTTGCGAGTAGTTTAGACTAATGATTAATTTTCATGATGCAAACCCGCCCCATAAAATGCTCCACATACTACATTGCGTACACACGTGGTTCAATTAGCGACACAACAATAACCGTGAATCAAAATCGGTCGGGACCCATGAGGATGGGATCTCCATACTGGGAGCTCCTCTGGTAATCCCGTTAGTGGTTCCTAATCAAGGCTGACAGCTGTGCATTCAGCCATGTGACTCATAACATCTTAGGTGGAGGTGGAGGTCATTGCATTGACAGCCCAGAGAGCAGAGAGTAACATTTAGAAATTAGTCTTATATTTTATATATATAAATATATATAAATATATATACTGTATATGAATTATAAAACAATTTTATATATATATATATATATATATATATATATATATATATATATATATATATATATATTATACAGTATATATCAGCACTGGGCCATGCCTATTCTGTATATCTTTTGCCAGCGTCTGCAATCACTAAATCCACACACCAACTGAATCCTCTCTGATCCTACCAACTGAATCCTCTCTGATCCTACCACAGCAGGCTCCCTACGCTCCAAATAGCAGGTGCTTTGACCCATCCACACCGTCAATTAAATCCACCACCAAATAATGAAAAATGCAACCGAGCAGATATAAACTCTCCAACTGAAGAAGACGCTCTACTTACAAAATAATAATCCGTCCGCACAGAGATGAATATTCAACGGGGTCCGATGGATCACAACACATCCCCACCCTGTGCCCATGCCCCTCGCCCCCTTCAGCCCCGGAGGTTCCCAGCAAACAAATGACATCACGCTCAATTTGAAACGAGTCACATGGCTTTGTGCCTCTTTACCCTAGTCCAGCAAATTCCAAAAACAAACTTTTCCCTCAGCCAATCGCCGCCCACCAGCAGACTTGGCGGTTTGAGACCATGTGAACAACTTACCCGGCAGCGGAGGGTTGAGGAATTCCACGAGTCCTCAAACACCATTCAGATTAGGGGCACCCGGAGCACAAAAAGGTCCAGCTTTGTCTGAGCATCCTTTGAAAGCTCTCCAGTTTCCCCAGCATCCCAAATGGAAGGTTCCTCACACACATGCAAGCCACCACCTTCCCCCCTTCTCTTACAAACACACACACACACACACACACTAAATCAAGCCCACTCATTCACACTTGCTCACATACAAACACACTTTCTCAACACACTCACGCATGCCCTGATAACTCACGCTTTTCCCCCCGTTGCCCACAGCCACAGGCAAACAATGTCCTCTCCCCTCACGGCATTAACCCTCCCCTCCCTTTCCCCTCTGCTCACTTACCCACCCACCGACCGACCCGCCCGGCTTGCCCCGCTCCCCTCTCCTCCTCTCCCTCTCTCCTCTCCCTCTCTCCCCTCCCTCTCTCCTCTCCCTCTCTCCTCTCCCTGCTCCTTTGTTGTGGGGAGCCGCGATAGAGGAATTCCTCCCTTGTTAGCACCGCCAGTGGGATAGTGCGCCCAGATGGAGGACACAATGTAGTCTAACGGCACAGCCACGTCACAGCCCAACGTCCACGGCTCCCCCCCAACCAAAAGCAGGGTTTTCTTCTCTCTCTCTGTCATGGAGGGTAAATTGTGCCGGTGTTGTAGCAGCAGTGACTCCCCAGTTCTCCCCCTGCCGTCACGCCCCTACACCTGTCTAGTTAGGCGGAGAGGATGCACCCATACCTTCCCCTAGCCTCCTCGCTCTGAGCCTGCTACCCCCCCCACGCTCATCCAAAAGCCCCTCCTCCGGGTTCTCTTTTGCCTCAGAAACTCCATGCTGATTTCTAGAAGGGGGAGGGGGAGGGAGAAGGGGGGAGGGGGGGGGGGGGGTGCAAAAAATGGGAGGCAACAATAAAAAAAGCAAAAAAAGAGTTTTCAAAAGACCCCACAGCACTGCCCCTCGAAACATTCACATGTTAAGTGACAGCTGCCCCAAACTCTCACTCTCTCGCGCTCTCTCTCTCTCTCTCTCTCTCACTCTCTCTCTCTCTCTCGCTCTCTCTCACACACACACACACACACACACACACACACACACACACACACACACACACACACACTGTGTGCGTCTCTGTGCCTCTTCAGCTCACTCAGCGATTGCTGCGGAGAAGCAGAGCAGGCCACAAAAGGTGGAACCCCCACCCACAAATCCAACAAAACTCCTCCACATCCCAGCCCCCCCTCTCCCTGACCTCCTTATTCCCCCTCGCCCTTTCAGAGTCACCACGGTTGTCACCACCGCGGTGACAAGGACAACTAATTACAGTAAAACATCTCCGATTACTTTCTCAACTCAACTCGCAAACTCCAAGCCACAAACAAAGGTCCCAGTAATAAACACACACCACAAACACACATTCACACACATCGTCACACACTCACACACACACACACACAAAGGACATTGGGTTGATAATGGCGAGTGTTTTCCCCAGATGCCGGCCTGGGAACGCGAAAGGAAGCACCCCTGGTGAGATGCTATCCTTCCCTCTGTCTGTCGTCACAGAACATTTGCTTCACAATCACCAACAACAACATGCACATTACCGGCAAGCAGTTAGATAACAGTGAACTCGAGAACTTCTTGTCTTTGATCAATAAAACGTATCGTACGACTACATCAACAACCAACAATCAAATCAACACAACACAAGCCTTGTGGAGTTGGAGTTATTGGTCGCACAGGTATCATCCTCCTGGGAAATG
Organism: Muraenolepis orangiensis; assembly: GCA_027704905.1. Taxonomy (NCBI): domain Eukaryota; kingdom Metazoa; phylum Chordata; class Actinopteri; order Gadiformes; family Muraenolepididae; genus Muraenolepis; species Muraenolepis orangiensis. The sequence goes on from CM051008.1 coordinate 21,348,477, forward strand.
TATTCATTGTCTTCTCCACTGGGAATGTTCCTTTGTACCGGGAGGGCAGGTGGGAACACAGCAGCAGGATTACACCCCTGCAAGAGAAGCCAAGAGAAGGGTTTACCTTCTCGGAATCAGACCACCTCGACACTAAGTAACGAGTCTCTCTTCTACTCCCATTATCTCTCTATTTCTCTTATTATTTGAGGACCGGCTTCACTTTTTGTCCCTGCCCCATGTTGGATGTACTTATTGTGTCAAATCTAGGGAGCCAACTTATTGTACTTCTACCTGAGCGCTGGTTCTGCTCTTGGAGGCTTGTTGCACTTTTTGCACGTGACTATGTTGAATGCACTTACTTTTAAATCGCTTTGGACAATGGTGTCTATCTATTTATAGACACACACGTCAATCAGCCACTCCTGTCACTCCGGAAGGGGCTGACCGAAAGGTCCACTTGATTACAGCACCAATTACTGTACAGAAATGGTTCCTTTGTGAAACCACCACAAGCACTACGTTGTGTCTTCATTATCGCCATCATATTCAGTAGTTGTGGCTTGTATGTGGAAGTGAGTCAGGGTGGTCGTGTCAGACAGTAGTTAATTGTGATTGGTTCATTACTGCCTTGGTGGGGGGGATGGTATCCCAGAGCCAGTAGGCTGTATGTCATACACTAACAGACTAACCCTCAAGGAATCAATACGGTCCTCCATAAATTGCTTTTATTGAGGTCTCATGACCAGTCAATGGCAAGTCACTCTGTAGATTGAATGAGTGTAATATTTTGGGCGATGGTAATATTGTTAGTATTATACATTTTGTAATAATTGTACATAAAAAAATTGGAATAGCATTGTGACTGGCCACGCGCAGTTAAAATAAACAGTCAACCTATTTAGTGCAGAGCAACGGGTTCATTTTGAGTCTATATATTACTGTATGAATGAGTGACAAAGAAGTAAAGCACACCATTAAATGGGCTCTGGATCCAGTCAGGCTTTTCACTACCACTAGAACCACAGCACCTTCACCACTGCTTCCCCACCCTCCCACCCACACACCCACACACCCACTCCTGTCACCAATATCCACCGCCAGCCCCTAATGTATGCGAGGGGTAGTAGGGGAGACAAAAGCAGAAACGACAGAAAGGAAAAACTGAAAATGCCAGTCAGCCCGGCTGCTAAGAGAGAGCGGGTGAATTGAATGTAATGACCCCCCGCAGAGGTCAACTTATTTGACCCCTTGAGTACTCAATCGCCGAAGAAAGGGTTCCTTCCTTCGCAAAAGGAACAAAAATAAGAAAATCGAAAAAAAACCCCTCTTTCCTCTTTCTCCCGTCACACACGCAACCGGGCTGAAAGATGGAGGTGAAATATGTGCATAACTCAAACGTGTGGTGTTGGCAGGAGGGTGGAGCGCAGTAGGGCTGTTGTGTTCTGCACTCTGTGAGTTCTGAGTCAACCACAAAAAAGCTGTTTGTTGGGGTTGTTGTTAGCGCTAATTCTGTCGGCTGTTTAATGAGCAGATGAGTGGCCACCTACTTCAGCCAACCTCTCCTCCCTCTCTCTCTCTCTCTCTCTCTCTCTCTCTCTCTCTCTCTCTCTCTCGCTCGCTCGCACTCTCTCTCTCTCTCTCTCTCTCTCTCGCTTGCTCTCGCTCTCTCTCTCTCTCTCTCTCTCTCTCTCTCTCTCTCTCTCTCTCTCTCTCTCTCTCTCTCTCTCTCTCTCTCTCTCGAGTGATGAGAGGAGCTGGCAGTGTTGAGACCGCCACCATTTTGCCAGGGAAACAGAGGGGCTGTGACACCTGATCCCAGCTTTCACCGTTCAACAATCTTCTCTGTACTCATGAACCGCTTTCACTAAAGCCCTTCTTTTTGCTCTCCATTTCGCTGTAACCACACACTGGAGCCATCACCCGAAAGGTCGGGGCTGATGTGCTTCAAGAGCCACTGATATGTCGGGATTAGCATTTTGGGTCGGGGTCTGTACCGGTCTGTACCGGTCTGTACCGGTCTGTGTGGTGGTAGTACACAGATCCGAATATGGGATCCAGTAGAATATGTTAGCAGTGCTTCTAGGGGGGTGGGAGGAAGACGATACAGAGCCTGGGCCGGAAGCTAATTACCAAAAGGGGTGGAGTTACGCCTTGTTTCCTGTTTTGTAACAAAGATCAATCTATCAAAGAGAAACTCAATAGGGCGTGTGTATGAAGCTTGGAGAAGGGGATTTTATATAAGGGTATTTATACGGTGTTGCCTTAGGACACATTTTTACAATTTACTTTTTTTGTTGTTTGTGTTGGCTGTCAATAGCCAATTACGAGATCACAGATCCTCGCGTTTAGCAACATGATTGGTCGAAAAACAATTATAAAGTGAAAGAAAGTTAAATGCCCCATTCAGCTATATTTGAGCTTGTCTGCTATCTAAAGTCTGCTTCACTATCCTATTAGCAGGCCAGGGAGCCAGTGTTGTAATGTTGATGTCCATGCTTTATTATCACCTAGGTTTTGTTCTCCATCAGCCTTTTATTGTCCTCCTAAGATGTCCTCCGTTATGTAGCAGTGCAGACAACCAAGGGGCAGCAGATGAACGCCGTTGTGACCAAATTGGTCGTAAAATTAGATTTCCAAATTAGATTCTCACTCAGAAGAACAAGGGGACATAGTAGATAAGAAAATAGATTACATGCAGGCTTGTTTTCCCATCCTCCACCCCCCCCCCCCCTCCACCACCACCACCACCACCTCTTTCAGTCTCTTCTGCCCTCAAATTAAATAAGACCTCAATGGTTCCCCCACTCCACACATGGTCATTAGGAGGGCTTTCCAACCAAGACCGCCATTCAGCACGCACACTGTCATTCATCACCGGCAGAGGTTTCACTGCCGCAAAACAAAGACTCCCTGGTTTATAGTGGAAGCCGTAATGGAACCCCCTCCCTGGGCTACATGGGTCTCTCTGGGCTGCCCGGGTACTGGGGCTACGGGGGAGGATTTAGAGCTGTATGTATGGGGATCCCACAGTTCAACCACATCATCATCAGGCCATTGGATTCAACTCTTCCCTAGGAAGAGTGGATTTACAGCCATGGGGTCCCATTGAAAACACTACAACAGCAAAGGGGCAATAAAGGAAAGGGACGTTTTTGTCTCAAACTATATGTTAAATAAATATGCAGGGAAGATGTGTTTCACTGACGCTAGAGCACTAGCTTGCTATAAGATACAGATATAGCATCGCTACCCATTCCAAGCCGAACAAAAAGGTAGGGAAATCAAATTCGTCCCATGCCTCATAAAATAAACTTAAACATTGTTCAGTCCCCTGGGTGAATAGCAGAAAGGAGAGTGGCCTTTTCAAGACCTAAAGAGTTGGGTCAGTGTTTGCTAGCTGTCAAGATGAGAGAAGAGGGGCTATAAAGGGTCTGTGCTCTTTTCATTGCTCCGGTCAAACCCAGTTGTTAAGAGATGTGTACATAGAGCCATTCGGATGCAGCCCCTGCCGTAGATCCCTTAGGAACCGGCGGTCAGCGGTTCACATAGGGCCTTTATATAGGGCCTTTATGCCTGTAATGTGGGGAGCCCCAGCGGATGTATACTGGTTTAAATAAAACATAAATAACCCCATTGCATGTGAGACTACAGCTGTACTGTAAGACTTCAGGCCAATCTGCATCTGCAACGGCCGCAACTGGATGGTTCAAATAATAGGAATGGAAAAGTTGAAATTGATATCAGGGGGAGGAAACGTGTTTTGGAATCTTTTATTTGCTGATGATGATAAGCAAATAAGTACATCAATAAATAAGAACTGGTAATCGCATTCTATGAAAATACGTCCCTGGTTGTTCTTGTTATTTTAAGAAAAAAAAAAACTACATCCACCATACATTGAAACAGGGAGCCTTTACTATGACTACAATGTACTAGTTTACTAGTCGTATAGATCGGTACTTCTTGTAAGAAACTGCATTAAGGGAGTATCAAATGTGTTGTCAGGGGACCTGCTCCAGTGTATATGATATCGATATGCATCATATCGCAGTTTCTCAGACTTCCACAAGGCCTAATTCTCAGAAAACATTCACAGATGCGGACCGGCCCTCGTCTGTTCCATAACACTATTCTATTCTTCAATCAGAGAAAGGATGAGAACTTCATTCAGGAAGATTAGAAAAATACCACAAAATAAGACCAAGCAGTCTACGATGTGCTAGTGCATGCACTGCTTGCATTAAAGAGCAGGTGTGTGTGTGTGTGTGTGTGTGTGTGTGTGTGTGTGTGTGTGTGTGTCTCTCTCTCCTGTGTATTGTTGAATGGGGCTGCGGTACTAGGGAAGGGGAAGGGAGGGGGTTGGGAGGTTGGGAGGTAGGGGTGGGGTTAGCCTCATTCATGCGGCTAACTAACGAGTCCCCCTAGGCCCAGACTGGAAGCAGCAGCCGAGCAGACCCAGCCATTACCATGACAAAGGTCTGTGGTAGGATGCAGTGTGATAAAAAGATAAAAGCCGCCCCTCCTCTCTAACACTTGTGTTTTTTACTTCACACTCTCTCTCTCTCTCTCTCTCTCTCTCTCTCTCTCTCTCTCTCTCTCTCTCTCTCTCTCTCTCTCTCTCTCTCTCTCTCTCTCTCTCTCTCTCTCTCTCTCTCTCTCTCTCTCTCTCTCTCTCTTTATTTCTCTCTGGCAGGAGATACCAAAGCAAATCCCACACATCATGCATAACACAAGCAGACATGGCTCTTCAGAAACCACATGAAAGAGAAGAATGATGCCATAATAATGGATCAGTTGTTATGATAATTTTGTAATAATCTATGTAAATGATCTTTTTCCATTATAAAATATGCACGCGGAAACTTAACCAAAGTTATTGATATAAGGATAGGGTTAAAATGGTTCTATCCTACATATGTAATTATTTTTATTATTCAATTATGATATTAAATTACATTACATTACAGTCATTTAAGAGAACAACTCATCACCAGAAGTCCAAAGTTAATTTCATTCCTTAAAAGTATCCCAGAACTGAACCAGTGCTCAGGCAAAAGTACAATCAATCTACTTCGTAAGACGCTAGTACGCTAGTAAAAAGGGATATTATGTATAGTATTTTTTATAATATTGTGTTTTAGAAATTCATACTGTGGGAGGGACTGGGGAGTAAGCATTCCATTGTACTTGTTGCAAATGGCAAATACAAGTCTTGAATCTTGAATCGGATGCGCTAAGTATATAATAACAATAATTAATAAAACAATACAGCATTACTTCATCCATCAAACCAGGTTTATAACAATACAGTATCAAATACACAACATCCTTGCTTGCAGTGAGTTAAAAAGAAAGAGCACTGGGCACACAGCTCCCAACAGGTGATTCAGCAAAGGCACCAACTCATCCTTGTGTGTCTTGTGTGCCAAAGAGTGCCAATGACAAACAGCACAACCATATCCCACAATATCAAACATCTCACCGACACAACACAGGAATTATTTTGTTCCATTTGTATGAAAATTAACAATATGCAGCCTGATGGTCAGGCGATCAGCACGACCGCCTGAAGATCTTGTTCAGGTCTGGGGTTCTTCTCTCTGCTCTGGCCTCTTCTGTGTATCCTCCCATCTGAGTCTAATGTCTTTTCAAAGCGTTCGCTCATGTGTGCAGAGGGCCTCCGTCCGCAGAGCGCCAGCTCTCTGGCCCTGGCCGTCCCGGGGGCCACACACAATGGGCTCACTGCTGCCCCGCCCCCCCCCCCCGCCACCACCACCCCACCCCCTAATCAGCTGGAGAAACCTCACAGAGAGAGGAGAGAGACCTCCTTGACGGTGGGGAGAGGAGACAGACCTCCTTGCAGGTGGGCAGAGGAAGGAGACCTGCTTGACTGGGGAGTCGGAAGGACAGCCTGCCTTCTTGAAGATATTCTGGTTAATTCCTGCCCCTTTTTCTTACAGATTGATTCAAACACTCCCTCGTCCTCATTTGTTCCTTTTTTGGTTTTGCCTGTAATTCCTACCAAATGATCCTCCATTCTTCACCAGGGGGGGAAAGTGGCCACGGTGGATGCCATGAAGGTCGGCTAATAAACAGGCCATGACTCATGTTTGGTCATGTTTGACACTGATTGGTGGCTCAGATTCCTTCCGCTGGCACAATTGGGTTTCAAATGATCTTTTAAAGAATACATGAATTTTTAAATATGTCCAAAGGTCAGTCTTCAAATAGACCTTGGCTTTGACATGTCCACAAGAGATCAGGGTTTTCCTCATCTGTGGTCCAGGGTGTCCCAGTGTGTGTGGGAGTTGGCTATTGCTATTGAAGTGCACTTGAATTAATACAACCAGACAGACCCATGCGTGTGTCTGTTTGTATTGATTGAATGGAAGAGCACATGTGAGGCAGGCGGATGAATAAAGAATAACAAATACAATCGAGTAAAGCAACATGAAGGAAGATAAATGAGAAAATAAGAACAATTGTGGCAACAGACGTAGCTATAAACAGTAGAAACTCACAGTGGGCTCCAGGGGTGGAAGCTTCATCTCCATGCTCTTCAGCCAGTGTCTCAGAGCTCGGATTTGACCTCTGAACTCACACTGCCACTGGCTCAGGTCGTCCGAGTCGGTCCTGAAGTGACAGACGCAAAAGGACACAGCAGTGGATCTAACACAGTACTGTACAGAGCATCGGTCCCGTCCGCCAATCAAACTATCTATTGATCGGTTGAGCTGATCGGTGGTACGGATCAATTAATCGAATGAAGATGTTTATTATTTTTCAAATGTGGACGAGGAGAGCGTTTTTATTTGAGGTCATTTGGGTTCTGCTCTGTCCATTATATGGTGCTCTACATTGGAAGGTCTTTCAGCCTCTTTTTTTTTCAAATAAACCATACCCATATCTCTGATCTGTCGACGTAGGCATCAATGATCCGGACAAAGTAAAATCTTCCTCCTGAAAGACAAAATGATTGAGAAGCAACAGATCGACCCACGTGTCACTTCATGGACCGGACCTCAGTGCTGGCTAAGCCTCACCGAAGTCTCTTTTCCTTATCTTCACTTGGCACCACTACACACTTGCTGTGTGGGTACAATCTTCAGTTCAAATTGGTGACGACTGCACATTATTTACCATAGGCCGACTGCCATCTCTTCCTCTTCTTATTGGGCTGCTAACCCCAGGGTCCTTACCTCTTTGCCTCCAGTGTTAGATGCAAGGCTTTGCTGGCACTCATCCAGATCCATGTATCCAAGGGAGCCATGCAAGGAATTCTGGGAGTTCTGCCGTGTGCCATTGTTCATGGAAGGCTCTTCCAAACCCAAAGGCTAATATTGGCAAATGGCAAATCGACACAAATGCGCAGCAATGGTCAGAGACCCTCGTCAATGACATGATTAATGCATTGCATTGATCAAAAAGACGATCAAAGAGATGATTCATATACAGTATATAGTTTAAGAGATGATTCATGTGGCATATAGGCAACCACTATCAAATAAATAACGTTATTTTTGTAATTAATTTCCTCTTACTTCAGTTTTTACAGGTACCAAACAACACAAGGAAACATCAATTATTGAGATTCACTTGTGAGGTGCAGTATACATGAATGTAGTGCGTATTGTAGGAATTATGGCAAACATTGCACAATAACCTAAATAATTTACTAACTTACTAAAAATAAATCTCATGAATATGTAATATTCATATTCATGAACCTCTCTATGTGTTCGATATGGCTGCAGATGAGGGTTTAATACATCTAACACTGCCCTCTGGTGGTAGACATAACAATAATCATATACCAACACACTGAAGACAGTCCACCAGCAAATGATTGTGCTGGTGGACTGTATAACATTGCTATGTATAACTGCTATGCTTTAAGGATTTATGTGTTGAATTTACAAGTATGGACGACAGGAGAATCTCTTTAGAGAATGTTTATTTACACAAACATATTTGAGCATGTTAATGCATCTTTAAATCATACATCAGAATTAACTCCATGCTGTTGGAGCTATGCTCCATGTCTAAATAAGTTGCTGATTAAATGTATCTTTAATATGAAAGAAGAATCTTTTAGACACTTTTAATGTTTTATTTATTTTACATGTCTGCCAAAAATATTATTTGCAAATAATATTGAAAATATTTGTAACACATGCAAGTCAAAACCATATCAAATCAAAACCACAGTGAAAAAAATTACAAGCAAAAAACAATGACAATCAAACAAAATGTATAATGGAAAAAATAGCAACAAGCTCCGTAAATGGTAAAGCGTTGACATTTTCAAAATGCAAAGTGAAAAGTTACATGAAATGGAGTAATAAAATGACATACATTCATGCAATATACTATTGCAGCAGAGACGCCACAGTTGATCAACTATATCATTAGCACTTTGGTTTCGGCTGAGTTTACAAGTAAAGGGAAATACAAATACTTAGTGGACTTAAGACTAGACAAATGAAGATGTACTCTGCTATGGATTCAGCTAAACTAGCTAGCACGGCAAAACATAGTTGTATGTGTGTGTGTGTGTGTGTGTGATGCTAGGGTTTGACTCAACACAAGGACATATTTACATGAATATTCAAGTAACAAATGAATGACAAATTTGAATGCAGTGTTCCTAGCAAAGGTATCCCAAGGAAGTCAGGGCTCCCCACTGTCAACTCTTCAAATGTGATGTGCAACGGAAGAAACAGCATTACTCAATGGAAGATCTAGAAATGAAGGGAACATACGTATGGATTTTAGGAACAAAACAACACATGCGGATGGAAAATGAACATGAGTGCAAAAAAAAACAAATCATAACGCACGAAAAAAATATTTATATTTTTGCTGTAATAAATAAATAAATAATAATAATAATAATAAATTATAATGGTAGCGTGAATATGCCCAAACTGGAGTTTTACCTCGATATTCGGTTGGGATTGATGATTGCTTAGAAAGCTGTCACAGCAGACCGCTTCATCCGAGTAATTGCTGGTGCTTGCGGGACTTTTGAATGAATGACCAAACTGTTAAATAGAGGGATAAGCAGCAAAAGATTAGAAAAAAACTGTTCCAGGAGAGAAGCAGACAGACAGGAAAGACAACACAGAATAACAAGTTGGATGGGCTGCAATTATAATTAATCTATCGGTTATTGATCTGATCACTTGATGGATTCAGTTGAGTCACCAAACTTGCATGTTAGTGCTATAGGCGTGTGAAATGATTATATAACCATCACAATTGATAATAGAGATAGATAGATAGATAGTTATACAGACAGATGGATAGATAGAGGTTGCAGAGTGATTCATAAATAATAATAACCAAAAAGCAGTACATGTGAATGAATAACAAAGATAAAACAATCCAAAAACAATCCAAATCAAATGTGATGAGCAAATTTCAACTTACAGGAGCCAAAATAACAGGAGGCAGGTCTATGATGGAGAAGAGGCTCATGTCTGACATCTCCTTGGAACACTTTACTGGGAACACTGACTGAACACAACTTTACTAAAGGTTTAATGGGAGTGGAAGCGGTGTAGTGTAGTCTGTACGGTGTGGGACGTCATGGAGAACAAGGTGAGTGAAAAGTCCACAGAGTACGATCTAAGGGGCCGGAGGGCGATTTGAAAAGGATTCCATGTAAACCTAACACTCGCACTCTCGGTAGTGTAGTGTGTCATTCTGTCGTGAGAGTCTTTGTAAAGTGTTGTTGGTTACATTAACATATATACAACTTCTCTGCAACTAAAATAATCATTTCTTAATTCACCCCACTAAAAATAAACATCTATAAAAAAATGTCAATCTCTATACAAAACAGAAATTGGTGAAAACGCTATCTGTTTTGCCACTTGTCAAGTTAATGTCAAAAAGCATAAAAATATGTGTATGGGTACATCTTAAAGGAAAAATAGGAACGCTTTAAAAATAAATTTGTTTGACTTACATATAATATATATATATATATATATATATATATTTATTTATTTTTTTAGTTTCACAATGCATTAGTGTACATGTTTTATCTATTGTGTAATGAAAAAAAGCTTTAAAAATATAAATGGATATAATTAGCAACCAACAAAGGGGTCTATGATTATTCTATCATATGCTTAGACTTTGATGAGAAAATGTTTTGCAATAATGTAGACACTTGTTAATGTGGCCATGCTGAGGGGGAAAAATAAAATAAAATAAATTATTTATATCATATTCTGAATTGATTTATAAGCTATCTAGAGTGCATCAGTGTCATATGGGCCGATTTCAAGATGTTGAAGGTGTAATTGGCTAACCCATGTTAGAATCTACGACCATAGCCGCCAGTTGAGGAGGATGAGAATGAGGAAGAGGCGAAGTTCATGGTAAATCCGGCATCAATGCTGCCCCTCCGAGAGCCTGCTCTAGACCCCGTCCTGGAGCCGGTCCGTGACCCGGCAGCAGATGTGGCCCCACTGACATTATATGGGCTGTAGAGCCCCTTGCTAGACTGTGCGCAGGCCTCGAGCAGCCTGATACCGGTTCCTTCCTCAACCATGCATCTGTCCATGGCTTCTTTGAAGGAGATTTTCAGCTTTGTTTTGGGGCAAGTAAGATATTTTGAGTAAGTGTTGACGTCCCTCAGCTTCTGAGCAGTGCGAGCATCAATTGTGCCCTTCTTAATGGATTCATCTAGTGATACTCTGCCATCAACGTCTGGCTCAATAAGACCACCAGTGAGATACTGGATCTCAAGGAACCGCTGCCCAGCCTCATAATACAACCAGCCCTTCTTCAGAGCTTGGGAAGCAGACATCTTCACTTTAGATCTGGGGTCTTCAAATCCATTAAATGCTTTTTGGGCGAGGTTAAGGCGATCGACCATGATTTTTTCCACAAGGCCTTTCTCTGCCGCTTCGATAATTGGGAGTCTTTCCCCAGTGGTGGGGTCAATTATACCCCCTGTGCAGGCCTGGGCCTCTAGCAACCTCTGGCCTGTAATGTTGTCTACTAGGTTTCTTTGTATAGCTTCAGTGACAGAGACCTTTTCCAGGGTATCTGTGTCCAAAATCCCAGCAATTGGCCCAGTCTCTTCTGATGGATCATTCCATATCACTGCAGGTGTTTTAATGGTGGGTATGGGGCTCATAGGGAAAGAGGATGTGGATCCTGTGGTCGAACCAAATGACGATGTACGGGAACGGAATCCTCCCATGGTTCCAGAGAGCATATCAGCAAATTCTGTGATTGGCAAATTTCCGGAGCGATATGAATCAAGTGAATTCTGGTCAATGAGACCTCGTGCAAGAGCGTCATCGACGTCGTACTGTCTTCCTGATTTCCTGTCAATAATGACAGATTTCACACTGCCATCCGAGGATGTAATTGTGATCTCTTCCCATTCACACTCATGTTCTGCCAGCTCCAGATAGGTCTGGTGGTCGATGAGTCCCTTTTTGTATGCTTCATAGACTGTCATCTCTCTCCTTGTTTCTGGGTCCACGATGACAACTCTACGCTTGCGAACTGATGACTTGGAGGACGACTTTTTATCTTGCTTCTTCTCCTTCAGGAGCAGGAGCACCATGCCAGTGTGTGGGTCTGTAATGCACTTCTCCATGAGTCCGAGGTATGTGAGGTTCTCCTCAGTGTTGGGATCGAAGAAGCCTTTGGTGTCATCGGAGGGATCAGTCAGAATCTCATTCATTTCCTCATCAAACAGGCCACGTTTGTAAGCCACCTCAACAGGCAGACGATGACTTTCCTCTGGATCAATGATACCGCCTGTGGCAATCTGAGCCTCCAGGAGACGGATACCGTGATCTTTTAAGATTAGCCCCTTTTTCATTGCTTGGAACAGGGAAATTGTTTTACCTGAATAAGGATCTCTGTATCCAGTAACTGCCCTCTCAGCAGACAGGAGCTTGTCTTTAAATTCAGCCCCAACAATTCCCATTCTGACAGATTCATTGACAGTCAGTTTCAGGTTTTTAATTGGATCGATGATGTAACCTGTGGCAGCTTGAGCCTCAAGAAGTTCAAAGGCGGTGCCTGGCCTGATCATGTTTTTCTTCATGGCCTGATAAATTGACAGTCTGTCCCCTGTTGTCTCCAATTTCACTCCAGCAATACAGCTGGTTCCCTCAAGGTATCTTGATAGTCTAGCGCTAACCTCCTCCAAAGATACAAGACCTTGATTCAACTGATCCACCGTCTCTTGGTCAATGATCTGCGAACGTAGTAGCTCTTCAATTGTAATCTGTTTCCTCAAACCCTTGAACATCAGCCTCTTATCTCCAAGTGACAGAAGGCGCAGTCCACCTTCCAACTTGCATCTCTTAAGCAACTGAGCATATGACAATTTTTCCTCAGTGACAGGGTCAACAAATCCTTTGACGTCATCACTCAGTCTTTCGTTTGTCTCCTTGTTGATGTAACCTCTTTTCAGGGCAATGTCTGCAGGTAGATGGAATTGGAACTCAGGGTCTATAATGCCCCCGGTGGAATTTTGAGCCTCTAGCATTGTCAGAGCATAATCCTCCAGCACTAAATCCTTCTTCATGGCTTGGAATAGAGAGATGATTTTCCCACTGTATGGATCTTTGTATCCTGTCACTGCTCTTTCAGCTGATAGAAGTTTGTCATGGATTTCAGGGCCAACTACACCCTTACGTACGGCCTCATCAACAGTTAGTGTTTCATTTTTTACTGGATCAACAATAAATCCTGTGGCAGCTTGTGCCTCCAAGAGGCTGAGAGCAACTTCTGGCTTCAAGAAACCTCTCTTCATTGCTTGGTAAATGCTCATTTTAGAACTAGAGTCGGTCATTACACCAGCAACACAGCCTGTACCATAGAGATATTGCTTCACATCGGTCATTTCCATTATGTCACGGATGTCTCTCTTGCCTTGTTTAAGGAGGTTGTACAACTCTATATCAATGATTCGGGCATTGTACAGCTCTTCGATGGTTATCCTTCTCCTTATTGTTGTATAGGACAAGGGACCATCATTCCTGATTATCTCTCTCTGCTCCATTATCTCAATTATGATTATGATCATGCGCTCTTTGGTGAGGTTACCAGAACGATACTCATCCATGAGCCTCTGCCTTTCCTTTTCTGGAAGAAGATTGGAATTCATGACATCCCAGAGGTTCATCCCAGAGGTCATCCCAGTCAGGCCTTCAAATGGAATGTCAATTTCGGTCTCTGCAAGCTCACTCTGTGTTTGTTCTTCGGTGTAGAGGTATGTTTTCTCCACAACAGTAGGAGTATGAGACTGGGGCTTTGAGAGGGGAAGAAGGTACATGCCTGTCTCTGGATCTTTTGTGCACTTTTCCCTCAGCTGTTTGTAGGTTACATGGTCATCAGTTTCAGGGTCTGAGAAGACTTTGTTGTCATCTGATGGTTCAGAGAGAGCCTTTACAATGTCTTTACTGAATATGTTCATTTCACATGCAATGTCAATTGGGACACGGTGACTTTTGACAGGCTCAATAATTCCTCCGGTGACCATCTGTGCTTCCAAAAATGGCATTGCGTGCTCTTTCAGAACAAGGTCTTTTTGCATTGCTTCAAAAAGTGAGATTTTGTGGCCCGTGAATGGGTCCTTATAACCAGTGACGGGTTTTTCTGCAGAGAGGAGTTTTTCATGTAATTCAGGGCCAATGAGGCCAGATTTCACTGCTTCATCTACAGACAGGTACTGGTTCTTCACTGGATCTGTAATGAAGCCAGTTGCAGCTTGGGCCTCAAGAAGTGAAAGGCCTGTGCTGTGTCTCAGTACGTTTTTCTTCATGGCCTGATAAATGCTGACCTTCTCTTGTGTTGATTCAAGATACAGCCCAGCAATGCTGTCGGAGCCCTGGAGGAATTTATTGACATTAGGGTCAGCACTGACCTGTTTAGGTGTTGTTTTGCCTTGCTGGATTTGGCCAAAGGTCTTCTTGTCAATAATTTTGGAATTGTACAGGGATTCAGCTGGGACTGGTGCTCTAAGACCTTTAAAACTGAACTGATCTTGTTTCTTGGCTTCTTTTTCGTCTACAACTGTGATAACAATCCGTATTATCTTTTCAATTGTAATCTTGCCAGACCTGTACTGTTTAATTAGGTCACGTCTTTGTTCCTCAGTGAGATATTCAGAGTTAATTATTTCCCAAATTGTCACTTTTCTCCCTTTGTATGGCCCAGAGTTCAGCTCCACAGTTGCCTGAGTCAAGTCCTCTTTGGTCTGGGACTCTGTATATTTCTTAATTTCTTTTGAACTGATTGCTTGTTCCGACAGGGGTAGAAGTGGGAGACCAGTTTTCTTGTCAACAATGCATCTTGCAAACAGCTGTGAGTAAGTGACATCTTCCTGTGTGTTGGGGTCAAAGAAATGTTGTGTTTCCTCTGTAGGTTTGCTCAGAATCTGGCTAGTCTCATCATCAAATAAGCCTCGTTTACAGGCAACCTCCTGGGGGATGTGGTGACTTTTAACTGGGTCAATAATACCACCTGTGGCCAGTTGAGCATCAAGAAGTCGCATCCCTTGTTCTTTAGGGATGAGATCTTTTTTCATTGCCTCAAACAGAGATACAGTCTTTCCACTGTAAGGATCCTTATATCCAGTAACAGCTCTCTCTGCAGATAGAAGTTTCTCATGGAGCTCGGGTCCAACGATACCTGCTTTGACAGCTTCATTGACAGTATGCTTCTGATTCTTTACGGGATCAATTACATACCCTGATCCTGCTTGGGCCTCAAGCATATGCAAGGCAGGCGCTAGCCCCATCATGTCCTTCTTCATAGCTTGATAGAAGGACATTGTCTCTTGGGTTGACTCGATTAGCACGCCGGCAATACAGTTTGTGCCCTTCAGTGCATTTTTGACAGTTTTTATATCAGACACTTCTTGGATGGTCTTTTTTCCATTGTGAAGCTGGTTATATAGATCTTTGTCAATGATTTTGGATTCCAGAAGCTCAGTGGCAGGGACAGGTTTTCTCAGGCCATCAAAGGCAATCTCATTCGTCTTCTCTTTCTCCTCAGCAACAGTAATCACAATTTTAATGATCTTTTCGATTGTAATTTTGCCTGTCTTGTATTGACGGAGAAGGTCCCTTTTCTGGTCCTCTGTGAAGTATTCAGAATTAATAATTTCCCAGATTGTGACAGTCCTTCCCTTGAATATTCCGAAGGGCACAGACACATTTGTTTTGCTGAACACATCCTTTGTCTCCTCCTCTGTGAATATGCTTGAGCATTGAGCGGCCTTATCTGTGATTGGCAGGAGTAAAAGACCAGTGTCTGGATCAGTAGCACACCTTCCCATCAGCTGAGAATATGTCAGGGGTTCTTGTGTGCTTGGGTCAAAGTATCCCTTGGTTTCATCTGAAGCATTCTCCAAGCTCTTGTTCATGTCTGCATCAAAATGACCTTGTTTGAATGCTAATTCATTGGGAACACGGTGGCTATTGATAGGGTCAATAATGCCCCCAGTGGCAAGCTGAGCTTCAAGGATTCGGATCGCATGATCATGTTCAATCAGGCCCTTCTTCATAGCCTCAAAGGCAGAGATTTTGCCGCCAGTGTATGGATCTTTATAACCAATCACAGCCCTTTCGGCCAGCAGCATTTTATTATGCAGCTCCGGACCGATTAGGCCATCCTTGACAGCCTCATTGACGGACAGTTTCTGGTTTTTAATGGGGTCAACGATGTAACCGGTTGCTGCCTGTGCCTCAAGGAGAATCATAGCTGTACCTGGAGTTATCTTCTTTTCCTTTGAAGCTTGATATATTGACATTTTCTGATTTGTTGGTGAAAGCAGGCCGGCAATAGAGTTCTTCCCTTTGAGGATTCCTTTAAGTTTTTCAGACTGTCCAAGGTCTTTCACATTGGTTTTGCCCTTCTTCAGCTTGTCAAATTCTTTTTTGGTCAGGAGGCCAACCTCATGGAGCCTGCTGGCTGGAACCTTTTCACGAATGCCATCGAAAGCCAGAGGATCTACCTTTACACTGTCCACATAATCTCCACTTTGGCCATTGAGGACATTCTTGGTGGGATCCACCATCTGAGTTGCAGATGCTTTTTGAGCCTGAATTTCAAGCTCTTTGGTCTGCTGATCTCTCTCGAGCTGCTGCAGTTTGTCACGCAGTTTCTGGTTCTCGTCTGCGAGAACCCGTTCCTGCTCGAGCCGCTGCCTCTCCAATGCTTGCATCTCCTTTTGCTTGTTGAACATCTCTACTTCAGCCTCTTTTTGCTTGTTGAGGGCAGCATCCATGTTGGCCTGGAGCTTTTTCTTCTCTGCCTCCATCTGCTTCCTCTGGCGTTCCTGCTCCTCTTGGAGGGCTTTGGCCTTTTTGACTTCTTCTTCAAACTGGCTTTCCAGCTTATTTTTCTCATCTTCGATGAGTTTCTCTTTTTTCAGGAGCATCTGCTTCTCTGTTAGGAAAGACTGCTGGAGCACTGCTTTCTCATTCTCAACATGTTTCTGTTGAGCCTTAGATATCTGGATGAGAGAGAGTAAAACACATAGTTAGAATCTGTTCTAATCTGCCAGACAATTCTCCAAACATTGTATGTTTTTATTTTAACATTTATTTAATCTTTTCTTACAATGCACTCTGCTTATGCATATACTGACTCTAGTCAGTCTAGTCTTCACATGACATTATTTTAACATTATTTTTTTCTAAAACAAACTTGATTGAGACACAAGGCCAACACATATTTCAATATATGTTGGAATATTTATGTTACGATATTTTCAGTCTCTCTTGTTCTACCTTAATCAAGTAAAGGAACCTTAATAATTTAAGATAAGGCAAATATATAATATAATATATATATATTATATATATAAAATATATATATATTCCCTCAATGGCATGGATGCATAGTTGTAGTCTTGTGGGTTCGACAAGGCCATGCACCTAGAGGCCAATCCCGTGATGTTATATTTTGTTTGGTGATTATCTTCCCACCCTTGTGCGCGCCTTCTGACAAATTTCTTTATCAATTGATAGTCAAACACTTTTTTCTGTTTTCCTTTAAAGACCCTTACCTTAACCCTAATGAATTAATTGTATATGTTAACACTCCGTTGATATATTTTAAAAGAACATTGTAGACAGTAGGTTTTCTCTCTGAGCTGCCAGTGGAACACTTGGAATGACATTATTTAGGGAAGGGTGTTTTTATTGGGAATGTTGATATGTTCAGCATCATTTTGATTTATTATATCACTTATTATTGTGTCACCTCCTATTGATCACAGGTCCGGTCTGTGGTCAATGTATGGGACTTGAACAATAGTTGTGCGTGTTTTTACTGATGTCTTTTAGCATCCATCTAACATCTAAAATATCAGGATAAGTGTCAGTTAATTATTAATTAATTTGTATTATTTATTTTTTCTTTATGGCAGCTTATCTGAAAGAAAATATGTCCTACACTTAACTTAAGATTTTGTTTGCTTTTTGGTGCAGTTGAAATGCAATTGTGAAATATGAATTAATGTCATAAAATAAGACAAATATTCCAACATTCCAGACATTCCAACATTCGAGACATGACTTGCATGAGCACAGTGCACTGTAAAAAAACAAACAATTAAAAATCAAAAGGATGTGGATTCATGATTAGTAATTTGGTGAAAAAAGATAACGGCGGAGGTGTAGAGAAATTATTTGTATAGAAAGTTAGTTTGATAGAAAGGGTTAACAATGACATGAATTGCTCCATCATGTCATCTTTTACACAATACCTCTTTAGATTTATTTTGAAGTTCTTCGGCTTCCTCTTTCAGTCTAGTCTTCTCGTTCTCTAGGTCTGCAATAGCTTTGCGTAAATCATCGGCCTCTATACTGCTTTTTGCCTGCCGAACTTCCAGGTTTTGTACTACAGTTATTTCCTTTTTGGTGGCTATCTCTGTCTCATGAAGCCTGGCGGCGATTGCGTCAGCTTGCTTCTTGAACTTCTTTGCCACCTCTTCAGCTTTGCTCTGACCCTGACTAAGTTCAGAAACCATAAGTTTGAGTTGTTCTGATTCAGCTATGATCTCCAGTTGTCTTCTTCTCTCTGCTTCAAGAGACTTTTGGTAGCCCACGGTTTCCTCATCGAGACGCTGCTGCATGAGCTGTTTGTCCTCGAGCAGTTTCTGAGCTTGTTGTTGAGCCAGGTCCTTTTGTCTCTGAAGCATTTCTGCCTCGGCTTTCAGTTTGGAGGCCTCTTGTATGGCTTGCATTTTTTCTTTGAGCATCTTCTCTGCCAGAAGTCTTTGGTGCCTGAGTTCATCTTCTGCTTTTTGTCTCATGCTAGCAGCCTCCTGGGCTTCAATACTCAGTCTGGCGGCATCCTCTGCAAGCTTCTTCATGTTCTCAGCCTCGTCTTTCAGGAATTTCTGTGAGTTGTCTTTGTCTTTTTTGATGAGGCGTTGGTTTTCCCCCTCAATTCTGAGTTTCTGTTTGAGCAGCTCCTCCATGTGAACCTTAACTTTGAAAAGCTCCTCTTCCACTTGTGCCTTTTGTTTGACCGCATCGCCAACTTCGTCTTTCAAGCGTTGGAGATCATCATCTAAGAGATATTTCTGCTTATCTGTTTCATCAAGTTGAAGTTTAACCTTTGTAAGCTCTTTTTCCACTTGGAATTTCTGCTTCATAGTTTGCTCTGCTAATTTCTTGTGCTTTGCCATTTCAGCATCAGCCCGCTCTTTCTGTTTGAGTGCAGCAGCCTCAGCCTGTGCTCTTTTAGCAGCTTCAAATTCAGCCTCTTTCCTCAACTGCTCGGCATCCTCATGGGCTTTGGCTTGATTTAAAGCTTCTTCTTCAGCCAACAGTTTTTGCCGCTCTGCTTCTTCTGCTTGTTGACGTAGGAGAGCTGCCTCCATTTCTGCCTTCTCCCTTGCAGCCTCTGCCTGTTTGGCTAGTTTCTTGGCCTTTTCGTACTCTGATTTGAGTTTTTTCTGCACAAGGTTGTCTTCCTGTTGTTGCACAAGGACACTTTGGACTTGCTGCTCAGCTGCGCTGCACTTCTGGGCTGCCTGTTGAGCTGCGACAATTAGTTTTTCTGCTTCTATGTCAGCATCCTCCTTTTGCTTCCTGGCTTCTTCAGCTCTCTTTTTCAGACGCTCAACCTCTTCTTGTGCAGCCTTGCGTTGCCGAGCTGCTTCTTCTTCTGCGGCAGTGATTTTCTTAACTTTTTCTTCTGCTTCCCTTCTTCTGTTCTCCTCTTCAAGGGCAAGCTTCCTGAGTTTTTCCGCCTCTTCTTCGGCACGAAGTCTGCTTTGTTGAGTTTCTTCTGCAATGTTTTTCAGTTTGTTTAGCTCAAGCTCCAAATCAAGCTTTCCGGATGAGGCTTTTTCGAAGTTGAGCTTGAGGATTCGGATCTCTTCTTCAACAATTCTTCTCTGCTTCAGAGTGTCATCCACAATAGCCTTTTGTCTATCCATTTCAACTTCAGAAGATTTCTTGAGCTGGACTATCTTCTGTTCTATGTCTTGTTTGTGCTGGTTGGCTTGGTCTTCAAGTGCCTTTCTCTGGTAAGCTTCGTCTTCAGCTTGTCGTCTAAGTCTTTCATTTTCAGCCTCCTTCTCCTTCAGGGAAATTTCGGCCTCTGTTCTTGAGCGGGTAGCCTCGTTGATGGCAGCAAGCTTCTCCTTGAGGATTCTTTCGGCTTCTCCTCTCTGGCGAGCAGCTTCATCCTCGGCAACTTGGCGCTGACGCTTGGCATCGTCAGCCATTGATTTCAGTTTTCCTGCCTCCTCGGCAAGGGCCTTAAATTTGGCGGCTTCGACCTCCAGGAGTTCCTTGCTCTTCTTAGTTGTAGACGTGCTCTCTTGTTCTGCCTTGTTTTTGGATTCAATGACCACATCCATTTCACTTCGCATTTTGGCCAGGTCATCCTCCAGCTGTTTTCTTTGCTGTTGGGCAGCGCACACTTCGTTCTTCAGGCGGTAAAGATCAGTGTCGAGAAGGGACCTTTGTTGTTCAGCATGGTCAAAGTCTGCCCTCAGGCGAATCAGCTCTTGTTCTGCATTGAGTTTCTGTTCAGCTGTTCCCTCAGCCAGCTTCCTCTGCCTCTCAAGTTCACTCTCGGCTATCTCCTTTTGTTTCAGGGCAGACTCCTCTGCTTTGGCTCTCTTTTTGGCCTCACGCTCTGCCTCATCCTTTTGTTTTTCTGCTTCTTCTTGGGTTAGACTCTTTTGGTGGGCTTCTTCCTCAGCCTGGAGTCTCAGACGGAGGGCCTCGTTGGCCTTTTGACGCCATTTTTCAAGCTCTTTTTCTGCCTCCTCCCTGGCAGCCTCAGCTTCCTCCTGTTGCTTTTTGAGTCGTGCTGCATCTTGCTGAAGCTGGAGGACAGTGCCATGCTCTTGTTTGAGGGATTCCTCCAACTTGGTGGTCTTCTCCACAAAGGACATGCGTTTGCTTTGGAGCTCAACGGCTGCGCTCTTCTGGGCTGCCTGATGGGCCACCTTAATTTGTCGTTCCTTCTCTATTTCCGCCTGCTTCATTTGTCGAACGGCCTCTTCGGCTTGCATCTTGAGGTCTTCAAGGTCTTCAAGAGCTTGTTGTTTTTGCTTGGCAGCCTCCTTCTCAGCCTCAGATTTCAGTTTGAGTTCCTCCTCTGCTGCACGTTTTTTCTGTGTCTCCTCGTTGACTTGTTTGCGGAGCTTCTCTGCCTCTTCTTGAGCTGCTTTTCTGAGTCTCTCGGCCTCCTCTGCCTTGTGACGAAGCTGCTTAAGCTCAGACTCTGCAACAGACTTTTGTTTTACGGTTGTCTCAAGTTGAATTCTAATGATGTGGATTTCTTCCTCGATCTTAGTGCGGCTATGTAAGGCCTCATCCACTTGATGGCTTTTGTCCTTCATTTGCTGCTCTGAGAGGTTTTTGAGCTCATGCAGTTGCAGCTGGATGTTGTGCTTCTGCTTCTGTGCGTCAACAGCGACAATTTCTCGCCGGCTGACTTCTTCTTGCATTTTGAGCTTAAGCTCGAGGGCTTCTTGCTCTGCCTTGGCAATGGCCTTTGCGTGTGATTCAGCTAACTGTTTTTGTTTTGCTAACTCTGCCTGCATTTCCGCAAATTTTCTCTGCTCTTCCACTTTGTGTTTCTGGGCAGCTTTCTGTATTAGTGGAAGGAAACGGTAAAGAAAGGATTATAATTAAGCAACACGCTACATTAATTGGCTCCCGGAAGTGGATTGGAATTGCGATTGTTTTTTGTAATCACAGTCTAATCACACTTGGAAAAAGAGCGGTTTAATGTATTGTATTACTCATTCAATGTTAATGTAAAAGGTTAGATTAGAGTTCACATCAAACGTTAAAACGGTGCAATGCACTTTCAATTAGATGATGTTAAAATCACGATGCAGTTAAACATGTAAATCATACACAAACAAACAAGACATTTTTTAGAAAGGATGGCTGATGGTGGTGATGATTGTGGTGATGATTCAAAAACTGATAAAAAATAATCACTTCACAACACAGCAAAGAAAACATGTGGCATGCAGCTGTAGCTTCTCTTGCAATAACTCCTCAAAATGCAGTTACGTATATACCAACATTCATTCTTTGAATTATGTTGTATTTTAATAGCAGTGGCAGGGGTCTTATTTGCCTGTTCCGCTGACAATATTCCTTCCATCCAAAAGTCATTCGATTATAATTTGTATGCCATATAAATATTGTTCATATTAGTACAACTGACGTTATGAATGTCTTTCAAAGCCACCTTAAGAAAATGAAAATAAAGTAACGCAATCCTCGTGTTAAATCTTCTCACATCAACTCCCACACAACGTCTCAGTTCATGCACAAGGGGCCTTTAGATCACTATTGTTCAGGAAAAGTGCAGGGAAGCAGAGTACAGAACAGGGAGCACATTGGGAAAGGACGCAGGTCAACTAGCAATGTGACGTATTACAGCAGAACCTTTCAAAAGGTAAACAATGACTTTAGACTTTAGCAGAATGTAATCATTTACAACTAAAAAATATAGCAGATGGAAGGCATGAAAGTGGAAGTTAGTTTCAGAAACAGAGCATGTAAGAGTACATGGTAGCATGAGAGAATGTACTATAAAAGGCACCTGTAATATACTGTAATGTACTGTAATATAGTTTACCTCTTTAGCCGAAACAAGTTAACTTTGACCATGCCAAAGCACTGGCAAGCAGTTAAGAGAATCAAAGAAAAGAATGAAACATTAGGTTAGTTAGAAAAAAAACGGCACATCTTGATATTGTTATAGCTTAGGACGTAGGTTAGCATTAGGGTGAAAACCAAAGCATTTAGTAAGAGCTGTGAAATAACAAATGAGGGGGAAAAAAGTCACATGGCAAGAGAAAAAAAGTGACATAGTGAAACAAAGGACCCCATTATACTCCATCTCCCAAAGCCAACGCATTGTGAATGAGGGATGGATGGTTTGGCAAAATTAAAATGCCATCAATGCAAGACTGAACGATGCTCTACACTCACGCTGCACACTGAATTAGAATTTAAAACTCATGCTTCATACTTTTTTTTTCATATTTTTAGGAATGTTTTTTTGTTAGGATGACACACCATTGCATGGACCCTACTGTATGTTGCTGCGCTGCGTTACGGTTTGTTAATATAATTTGATGGACCACACTAAACTAATAATCACACACTTGCGCCCCAGCTACAGCATGCCAATGGTTCCAGGCTTTTTGTCAAAGTGTAAAAGTTGTCACCGGTAAATTCATCGGATGTATGTGTGTGTGTGTGTGTGTGTGTGTGTGTGTGTGTGTGTATGTGGGTATGCATAGGGATTTTCCGTAGGCATTTGTTTGTGTGTTGATATGCGTGCATGGAGGTATGAGTGAGAGAGAGAGAGAGAGAGAGAGAGAGAGAGAGAGAGAGAGAGAGAGAGAGAGAGAGAGAGAGAGAGAGAGAGAGAGAGAGAGAGAGAGAGAGAGAGAGAGAGAGAGAGAGAGAGAGAGAGAGAGAGAGAGAGAGAGAGAGAGAGAGAGAGAGAGTTTGTTATGCGTGGGTGCATGCATGGGTTTCGGTGGGTGAGTGGATCGAACAGGGCGGTCGGAGGGCCGTTTGCTCGGTCGGTTGTTTGGTTGTTTTTTAACGTTTCGGGCGGCCGGTTTGTTGTTGTTGTTGTTGTTGTTGTTGTTGTTTTTGTTGTTGTTGTTTGAGTTAACTTTAGGGGGTTTGAGCGGGTCTTTAAGCCCCCGTGAGCCGCCACGCACCTCGTCGTTCTCCAGGCGGCGCTGCGTGTCTATGATGAACTTGATGTACTGGCTGTTGAGGGTCGTCAGCTCGCTGTAGCGCGTCCTCAGCGTCACATACTGGAGGAAAATACATTCAATACACACAACGTTCAGTTTAAGGTGTCATCAGTTCCTCACCTTCTTGGGGAGGGAAGGCCCGTACACAACCTGTACAACCAAAAAGTTGTGAATGCCCATAAACACATTATTACTAGTACATGAGTACATTAGCAATTGTCACTGTATTTCACACACAGCAGATGCAAAATGAGGCAAAGGCTTGGATAGTACTAATTATATAGTATATTAACAACCTATCCAAACCATATCTATGACATATCCTTGCTTTAACCTGTGTCAGAAGATGTTTTGAATTCACAAACACATTTCACCACACCCCCGTCCGCCCCTCAAGGCACCACCGAGTGTATCTCGCCACACTGGTCGAGGACGAACAGGGTGAAGTGATACCAGGGTTGTATCCCTGCATCGTCTGATCGCTGGTGAGAGAACACACACACACACACAGACCTCCTGAATGATGTTATCAGAAGCAGAGTCCATCTTGTTCTTCTTCAGGGGTGACGTGAGGGGTTCCACTTGAGCTTTGTAGGCCACCAGCTGGAGTTCATAGTCCTGGGAAAACAACATGCAGACATTCAGCCTCAACTCATGAATCCTCAGGAAAAATAAATACATTTGAATGACAAAAAATTGTAAATGTAAATTTACATTTTGGAATTAAAAAGTAATTGTACCTTAATGGTGTCAATGTAGGCCTTGGCGTAGCTGTGACACTCGTCAACCTTGTCCTTGTTGTTCTCAATCTCCTCCAGAAGTTTCTGTGGTGGATACAAAAAAATAGGATTGTTATGACGTTGCATTGGCATACCATTTGAAGCGCAAGCACGCACTTATATATAAAATATGAATTATTTAACAAGAAATTTAAAAAGTAAAAAATATATAATTATACAATTATACATTATACATATACATATATATATATATATAAATAAATAGAGAGAGAGTTGAGAGAGTGAGAGAGAGCGAGATAGAGAGAGAGAGAGAGAGAGAGTGAAAGAGTAACACTAACCAATTAAAAGAACACACATAGTATCTGAACACAGTACCTTCTCCTGGGCAAGTTGCTCCTTGAGCGTTTTGCTGTCGCTGATGGACACGGCCTGGATGTTCTCCTGCCTCTCCTTGGCATCGCCGATCCACCGGATGAGCCAGGCGTAGCTCTGGCGGTAGTAGCCCAGCTGCCGTCCCAGCTGCTCCAGCTCCCGGTGCCGCAGGTCCATCTGGGCGAAGGCAGCCCTCCAGCGGTCCCGGAGACCCGTCAGGTGCCGGCCGTAGTGGTCCAGGTCCACGTCGCGTTCGCTGTGCACGCGCGACATGCGCTCACTGGCCCCGGACGCCTTCTTTAGCTCCGCCTCCAGTGAGTCGAACACGGGCTGCTCCGCCTCGGCCGCCGCACGCAGGTTCTATAGGAGGAGGAGGAGGAGGAGGAGGAGGAAGAGGAGGAGGAGGAGGAGGAGGAGGAGAGAGAGAGACGTGGAGAGGAAAGGAAAGGAAAGGAAAGGAAAGGAAAGGAAAGGAAAGGAAAGGAAAGGAAAGGAAAGGAAAGGAAAGGAAAGGAAAGGAAAGGAAAGGAATGGAAGGAAGGAAGGAAGGAAGGAATGAAGGAAAGAATGAAAGGAAGGAAGAGAGGAAAGGATGAACGGGAGAAAGGACAACGTCAAACAATTAATAATAAAATGAATTAATAAAGAAGAAATAACGAAAGAAAGAAAGAACAAAAAAATGTCATTGATTTAAATGATTTATGACCAAAACAATTATGCTCAAATGATGACAAAAAAAGCCAAAGCCATGTTTGTTACCTTGAGCTTGGTCCGGCAGGCCTCCACCTCCTCCACGTCGTTGGGCACGGTCTGGACGTCACGCAGGGCGTCCTCGTACTTCTTCAGCACCTCCTCCGCACCCTGGCTGCTGCGGATGACCAGGTCCACCGTCTTCAGCCTTGATGGAGATGACAGAAAAATAAGTCATTGGAACAAATATTATAACTAGAGGGGCACTCAGAACAGCGCATACCTCGGACACACCAAAAAGTGCCTTGGGTCTGGATTTGGATCTGCGCCAAAATCGAATAATCTAACCACCAAGTTTTGTCAAATTCTGAACATAACTTTTTGAGTTATCTTGCTAACAGACACTAAAGTTAGTTATTTTTCTAAACACCTCAAATTCATGTGGCGTCAAGCGTAGAGTGTACAAAAATGACATACATCATACTAATAGATAAGAATAGATTCCAGTCAATCAAATCGGAAAAAGTCTACCAAGTACCATCAAAATGGTACTCACTTCTCCAGGTAGACGGAGGACAGCATGTGGGCGTGGTCCATCTTCTGCACCGTGACCTGGAGCTCGGAGCGCAGGGCGGGGGCGGCCGCGGGCTGCTGGGGGGAGGACAGCACCACCTGGGTCTTCAGGGACACGGCGTCCACCTCCTTCTTGATGCGGTCCAGCTCGTTATGTTCCTTCTGCAGAGGAGGAGGAGGAGGAGGAGGAGCCACGCAGAGAGGGGATTCAAGTCGTGGTGGACGTCAACAGTGGCCGCGTGAGTCTTAAGTAACGCTCGTCAATCGTATGAAATAGCAGTACATAGGATACTGATAACCGTGTCACGCTACAAAGTCTAGTGTATTTACTTTATTACATTAAAGGAATAATTTGCCAGTTTTCGAGCAGCTTTGTGCCATAACAATGTGGGTAGTATATGCAAATGAACAATGATCAATTCCCCTCCCTTTTTACCAGCATGCGTCACCTGGCAGACTTTAATACACCAATTGAATTATTGTTTTATGAACCTTTTTTTTCAAGTGCATCACACAGAATAGTGTGCGTTACACATGTTTGTCCAGGTGAACAGCTAACAAAACCACTATGTGATTGGGAACAACATCCACAGTAGAAGACAATTAACTGCTAAATCTAAATCTAAATCTAAGAGGATTAACTCCTCTTTATTGGTCACATAACATGTAAGCACGAAATGTGATAGTGGAATGTGAAATGTGCATTTAACCCATCCTAGTCTAGTATTAGGAACAGTGGAGCAGCTCTTGTAGGGGTCTGGTGCCTTGCTCGAGCCCCGGCGGGATATTAAGTTACAGGCTGGGAGCGACGACGTGCCGTACCTTCTGCTGTGTGGTCTTCAGAAGACACTCCCTCAGAGGTTCCTCCCCCAGGGGGCGGCGGATGCGGTTGACCGTGTGTGTCTCGCAGTCCTCGATACGCACACGCAGGTCCTTCAGCTGGGACGTGTACGACTTACACACAGACTCGTTTTGCTCACCTGGGAGACGGTTTGGGTCGAGGAACAATGAAAAACAGACGAAACGGGATTTAATGCACGATCATCAGCGGGGAATCATGAGATGATGTGTGTGTGAGATTGTGGAATGTAGTGTACAGCGTGTTTACAGCTCAAAACTTTAAACACACATATTGCAAGCAGTGTTTGGTTGCAATATTTCTTCAATAGCCCTTCAAAGGTCTTTTAGGTGTGCTTTAAGAGCCATTCAGTGGTTTGTGTGCTCTGGCAACAACACACAGTTCAATGTACAATTCAAAACATGGCAAATAATTGCAGGTGGGAAGCTCATCAGCGACCCTGTTTGACCCTGTTTGACCTTGTTTGACCTTGTTTGGAGGAGTGTGGCAACAATGAAATGCAATGAAACAATGAAATGCAACAACTTAACAACCGACGTATAAAGCATTTTCTACCGCCTCAAAACACATCTGAGCCGTGAACCAAACAACTGACAAACACATCATGCAGTCGTCCAGAATTCGAACGAGCCAGGTGAAGCGTAACCGTGAGCGTGAATCATATCACTTACTGTGTGAACTGCATAAGCAACGCAACAAAAAAAACAAAGATATTTTTTGAACATCCCATTTGTGGTTCAGAAGCATTGGCCAAACACATGCTGACGGAGCCCAAGCCTAGAAAACCGGCCTTCGTCGAGCTTACAGATCACTCACCTTTGGGTTTAAAAACCACTGACCCTAAAAAAGGTGAACGGACAATTATTTCACACACTATCTGCAGTATGTCTCTGTTTTAGTCCCTGACTCGGGAAAAAGACCCAGATAAGTGTAAAGAATAGGGGAAGATTTGGCAGTGGCGTCGTGTGCTCACCCTGCTCCATGGAGTTGAGCAGGTTGTCAAAGTACTGCGAGGTCTTGTTGTACTCTCCCTCCACCTGCAGATGGTCATCGGGGCCGAACTGCTGGGATTCCTGGCTGTCGCGCAGAAAGTCCTGGTAGTGGATCTGGTAGTTCCTGATCATCAGATGGTACTCCTCGGGCTTCATGCTCTTAAACTGTGGGAGGAGGAGGAGGAGGAGGAGGGGGATGGGGTGGAGGAGGGGGAGGGGTGAGGTCACTTTATAGTAGAATCATCTAAATGCCTGCTATGCTTTTGTTTGATCCAGCGTACAGAATACCAATTTTGCGTCAAAGCTACAACTAATATTTTGGGGATTTGAACTTTAGGGGGCCGATGGCTCAGAATACACACTGACAAATCGTTCCTGTGGTAATTACATTGAGCAGACTTGTTATTGGTAATGGTAATCTTAATCATGCATGGCTTACTCCAAAAAAAACAACGAATTAGGGAGACTGTTTTACTCATCACACTCCACCCACTATACATTTACTCCTAGTGCTCAATGAGCCAATATCCACTTTGGTCGTTTCATAAAAAGGTTGACAAGGTCATTAATAACGGTCTATGGAGTATCAACACAAGGTTAATCCGGGATCCAAAACTCAGACTATATTATAGCAGAAGTTCTGGGGGTTTTTGTTTCCTGTTTTCCTTTGGAGACATTCTATCAGACTCTTCACGTAAGTGGATGAAGCTGGGTTTGTGTGTTTGCCAATCATGGGAAATTATTGGTTTAAACAAATATGAAGCACAAGAAAGTAAAATGCCATGTAAAACGTCCAGATTTCAGCACGTCAGACTTGAGATATCAAATCTAACGTCTGATTTGTGAGACTAGGTTATACTGTACAATTTTAAATTTTAAATTATAATTTGTATTATTATTATTATTATTGTTAATAATCGATGTTCGCGATCGTGAAGATCTGTGCACATGTTGTTTTTTTATGTTTCAGTCCCCTCCGGTGATAGTGGGGGGGTCGCCAGTCTCTAGCACTGTTATTTTGGGGCTTTTATCCAAAGCGACTTACAAAAGTCTGTTTCAACAAAGGCAGGTAAGAGAACAACTCGTCACCAGGGGGTCAAAAGTGCATTTCATTCCTAACAAAGTCTCCAAGAACTGAGCCAGTGCTCAGGTAAAGGTTACACTCCGGTATGCTCAGGTTATCCTGTTTATCTACATATAAAGGACGTACCATGGTGATGTTCCAGGAGCGGATCAGGGTGATGTCCCTCATCAGGTACTGCCATGACAACAGACACTTCATGTCGATGTGCAGTCGCTGCCACATGGTGACCATCAGCTGGTGGCTCGTGTCCAGACTGGGGGGGAGAGAAGAACGAGAACACAAGAAGAAGAAGAAGAAGAAGAAGAAGAAGAAGAAGAAGAAGAAGAAGAAGAAGAAGAAGAAGAAGAAGAAGAAGAAGAAGAAGAAGAAGAAGAAGAAGAAGAAGATGAAGAAGATGAAGAAGAAGAAGAAGAAGAAGAGTTTCAGTGTTCAACATAACCACAGCATCATGATTACATTGCACTTCCTGCATTGACATTTCATTTCTTTATACATACAGTATATAGTCGAATGTAGATTGTATTTGTATTTATTTTTTTAGATTTGTGTATTATATTTATTAATTAACTTATACATAAAATGTACGTTTTATAATATTATATGACGTCATATATTTGTATTCATTGCATCCATTGTATTTGGATTCATGTATGCATTTGTATATTCAATGTATTATGTAAAATAATACATATTAATACATCATTAAAAATAAAATATAAACACATAAAACTAAAATGTAGTTTTATCAAAATTAAATATGAATATATATAACTGAAATATAGTAGTTATATTTAGTAGTTCTATGAATATTTTTCTATTCGTTTTTTTGCAATCCATTTATCATTAATTTCTGGGATTTCAAATGTTTTCTCAGCTCATATTGCAAAAACAACTATTGAAATTCCCAGCCCCTGAACAACTAAAGACACTCACAGTATCCTCATAGTGTGTTCTCCTTACCTCGTCACACAGTCCATAGCGTCCTTGTTGACCGGGGGAACCATGAAGCACACAGAGGGAACCACGGCTTCGTTGCCTGACCGGTTCAGGACATTCCATTTGAAAGGCTGAGAGTTGTTGAGCAGAGCACACTCATCTCCCTTATGCACCGTGATCTGCAAACATCGGGGCCATGCACCGTAGTTAGACAACCAAAATCAATCTGAACGGACTTATTGGGATGTATTGAATATTCCTTGGATTTTAGACAGGTAATAATATAGATATTGTGAATTCTGAATTCTGAAAGTTTATCCATGTTTGGCAATCGAAAATCTGTATATTTAGTTTAGTTTAGTTTAAATATTTTCACAAATAGTTTTCAATCGTTCTGTGTGGTAAGACTTACATGGGGATTGCTGCACAATTGTGTTGTACTTGTGCAATGATCAATAAAGGCATTCAGATTCCGATTGTGAACGCTCACCTCAGACTGCTTAAAGTCACACACGGCCTGGATGGGCAGCTTTCCTTTGATGGCGGCTGTGGGGTTGCGGGGCTTCAGCTGGATGATGGAGCGAGCCCTCTTGTTCAGGCTGCTGACGTTGGTCAACACCTCATTCAGCTGCTCTTTCTCCTCCTGCGGAAGACACACACAAAACCGTGAGGACGTAACAACACCTGAAGACGTAAGTCGTAAGCCAGTGGGTCTCAAGTGAGAATGTCCAAAAGTGTTAGTGTTTTAGTGTTGAACTCTCCTCACCTCTCTGCCACTTCATTTGTATGCTTTTCAATGTGACTCTGTACTGATATGTGTTAGTTTATTACCTCCACCATCAAAGATCGGAGGAGGTTATGTTTTGCCCCTGTTGTTTGTTTGTCAGTCTGTCAGCAAGATAACTCAAACATGTATGTACGGAATTAGACAAAACTTAGTGGTTAGATTACTTATGGGCCAAAGAACAACTTATGATATAGTGGCCCAGAACCGTATCAGAATCCGGAGCCAGGGGATTTTTTTTGGCGTGGCGGAGGTATGCGCTCTACTCTACAAAACGCCATCTAGTGCCATCCAGTTACTCTCTTGTGTTGCCTTGTGTAAAGTGACTTGTAAAAGTGACATCCTAGAACAGCGCTATATCAATAAAATACAAAAACAGGACTATTGTTAAGAGTGAACGTACGGCGGCATCCTGCAGCAGGTCCTCCAGACGCGTGGCGGTGGTGGAGCGGTCACAGCTGTACTTCTTCTTAATGTTGTCCTGCATCTTCCTCATCATCTCCTGGGTGTCCTTCACGTCGGCGAAGAACTGAGGGGGAGGGACGGAGAGAGTTGACTCCTTAGACACAGACACTCGCACAAAGGGGGCGAAATGGTTCTGCACTTTCACTACTGTACTTGTTAGAGATCCTTTAGGTCAGGGGTTTTTCAAAGTCTAAGACAGTGGAGCTCCCTTCAGAGAAGTCAGTCATTTTAACAGTAAAATAGACAGCACAATAATTGCATTTATTATTGTACTTTTTATTATTTTCGACTTGGGCACTGCTGGTGTGAGAAACCTCTCCATTGGACTGTTATACGTTTATCAATTCATTTAAAAAAAATTAAATAAAAAAACATTAAATCAATTGTTTAATTGCTTTGACGTTCTGGGAAATGAGTTTCTCTGTCTCCCCTCAAACCCTCTGGCACCCCCTAGAGGAGGTGCACTTTCCACTTTAATAAAATACCTGATTTAGGTGATGTGGACTTTTTGTGGACTCAAGAGTGCGTGTGAGTTTAAAACAGGGGATGCGTGTACCTGGTAGTGGGCGGTGTTCTCCTTGAGGTGAGCCTCGATGCAGCAGCACAGCTGAAGGATCCAGCTCCACTGGGTCTGCAGGGCAGCTGTGAAGGCCTTTTCAGGAGGCAGAGAGACAGAGACGTGGGGACGCAACAGGGAGGTGAGCTAATAGGTTTAACAACAATGTCCCAATGCATGTTGGTGATACACACTGGACATACTGATTTGTTTTATGGTGAGGTCGGGAATACATCTTATGTGCATTAGTTTAGAATCAAAAAGCAGGGTTGACTGCGTGTGTTTCATCACACAATAATTCACAATGAATATATTTTCTTTATAGTGTATAGTATATTTATATACTTTTCTTTATATGTTAGAGTATAGTGTTGTATAGTATAAGTATAGTACATAGTATAGTATAACGTGTTAAATTGTAAAAAAATCATAGTGTGGGAGGGATGGGAGTAAGCTTCCATTGCATACTTTTTGCATTTACATTTACAGTTATTTTCTCTGCAATTAAAGTGCTTTAAATAGTGCTTGTGTGTTCAAAGAGACTGTGTGTGTGTGTGTGTTATAAAAGATGACGTTGGCATGGATGGATGAATGAATTCCCTCCAGCTGTTGAATTTACCTCTACGGTCTTCTTGCCCTGGTGTCCCTCCCTGATCATTCGCTCCCCGGTGGTCTGGATGTCGTTGATCTTCTTCTCCCTTAGCTCCAGCTCTCTCATCAGACCCTGACCACCACAGATCACACACAATACGTTCCAATCACTTACTCCTTCTCCTTTCATCCGATTCGAACAACACACTGGCAGGCGAGGCGTTATGTTATGTCTCAATCTACTTATCCTTCTCTCCATTGCTTAGTTTACTATAAGAGCTTATAGTTTCTCATCGCTGATGGGAGGAGGTTATTACGTCGCCATTGAAGATGGACCCGAGGTAATGTTTTATGTAATTTGTTTGTTTGTCTGTTTAGCAAGATGACTTAAGTTATGTACAGAGTTGGACTTGGTGGTTTGATTACTTATGGGCCAACAAACAGTTGATTTAGCCAGATCCAGGTGAGGCAGAGGTATGCACCCTCGACTGAAGGCCCTCTAGTTAATTTTGTTATGTTTGAAAGGTCCAGCTGGGAGACAAACCACGGGGCAGACCAAGGTGTGTCATGTGGGGTGATTACGTCTCCACACTGGCCTGGGAACGCCTCGGGGATCCCCCCCAAGTTAGAGCTGGTTAATGTGGCCATGAGGGTTAAAAAAGGAAGTTTGGAGTCCCCTGCTGGAGCTGCTACCTTTCGCCAGTGGAGTGGCGTCTTCCGAGTGGTAAAAGATGGAGAAGCAGGGACCATGTGGGGTCCACTCACCGAATAGTTGTCCTTCTTGGCGGTCATGTTGGTGTTGCGGTCGCTCCAGTCGAAGTTGACCTCCTCCTCCTCTTTGTCGTTCAGCCACATCAGCTCTTTGGTGGCGGCGCTGACGAAGCCGTTGAGCGACTCCAGGTGTCTCAGGCGAGACTTGGAGGAGTTCTGAAACACGCGGTGAGTTCATGGTGTGAAACACAGGGAATATATATATATATACGTTGACCAAACAACACCAAAACAAACTGGTATTAACGATTCGTATTAATGTGGATGGTGGATATTTATGCATGAACAAGTACTTTCCTATGCAAATTATGTAGTGAAACGTATATTTACCAGTAGTTTGGCATACTGAAGTTCCAGTTTACCCAGGTAATCTCTGTAAGTTCCTTTGCTAACAGGAGACAGCTGTCCCTAAAAGAGAGAACATTTTTCATTAGACTTGCAGGACTGAGTTCATCGTCGATTTAATCAGTCAAACAAACCGACAAACAGCCCCTTGCTGTTCAGTGATGTTTGTGTTTTTATTGTGTTTCATATCGACGTTCTTGTGTTCACTGGAAGATGTGAAATAGTAACCAAGCTGAATGTTTGTGTTTGTGTTGTCTTTGTATTTTCTATTGTATATTGTCCTTTTTTTCCTACTGTGATGGTATAACAGGACACTGGTCATTCACACACACCTGAACATTCAGACTCATTCCACCCAGGTGCACCACAGAACGCCATAGGAAGTCCTTTCTTCCTGTGGCAATTAGACTTTTTAACTCATCTACCTCGGGTCGTGAGAGGGACAGTGGCGACTCAGTGACCTGAGGCCAACGTACTTAAATATTATTATTTTTTGGTCAACGCACTGCAAATCAATTTATTTATTAATATATTATTCTGCCAATTTGCACTATACGTATTGTTGTGTATTGTATATACCTACGTACTACTGTAATAATACTGTAAATTTATCTTCATTTATCAATACATTTAGATTTCATTTAACTATATTTTTGTTTATACAATTTTTATTGTTTTTTAGCTTAGGTATTAGTATTTTTTTGTGTGTGCTTTTATTCCCCCTGTGTCAACTGTTGCACCTTAATTTCCCTCGGGATTAATAAAGTAATCTGTATCTGTATCTGTATCTGTATCTGTATTCCTGTCAATTTGTGTTAAGAAAAAACAATAAACAGCGTTTGTAAAAAAAAAATATAATAATAATATATATACTAAAATATACAAAACAATATACTAAATATACTAAAAAGCCCTGGAAGTGACGACGTACCTCGTCAGACTTGGCCCTTTCGATCTTGGCCCGGAAGTCCTCCACACTTTGGTGGAGCCCCCGGTGGCTGCCCAGGTGGGACTCCACCGTGGGCAGGTCGGACCCCCACTCGGACTCCTCGATGCGCCGCTGGTTCTCCTCCACCCAGGCCAGCAGGTCTTGAGCGTAGCGCAGGGTGACGTCGTCCAGCTCGGGCCGCACCTTGGCGCCGCTCTGCTGGGTCATCTGGGTGGTCTGGGTCACGGTCATGGTCATCTTCTGACGCAGGCTGTGGTCGCTGCGTAGGTTCACCAGCCGTTCATGGAGGTGGTAAACCCTGCAGGGGAAAACAACAAATAATAATCATCATTCATAGTTATCATTTGCTCTGCCTCCCATGTAACACTACTCAACATAATAATTAAAAATATATAATAATAATATTTTTATTATATTTATGTTATATTTTATAATTGATCATTTATATAATTTATATAATTTATACAATTGATATACTTATTCTTCTTATATATATATAATGTATATTGTAATATATATTATAAATACTGTATATATTTATATATATATCATTTATATAATATATCTGATATAATTTATATAATTTATATTCTAAATCATTTAGAACCACGTATGAAGAAAAGTATGGATACTGGAACTCTCACTGACCTGCGATATATCTGCTCTGCCTGCAGGTGGCGCCCATCCTTCAGGAACTGCACGTCATTGAAGAGCAGGCGAATCATGCCGTCGGCCTTGTCCAGGTCCCGCTCCACCTCCGCCGTGTGCCGAGCTGGTTTCCCTGAATTCTGCAGACGGATGTCCTTCGGGGGGGGGGGTCATAACACATATTTACATATTTAGTTTCGGGCCATTCATTCATTATCGCAGTTAATGAAAATGCCAACTCTTCACCTGAGAGACTGCACAACATGTACACTATAGAGCCGTTTTAGGTTTTACGTTTTATATTCAGATTTAGCTGACGTGAACACGTGAAATTAGTGAACCGGTTGAGTCTGGATAACTCTACTATCCGGACTCAACTGGTTCTATAATGGGTGGAAATCTCTCAGGTCT
Source organism: Muraenolepis orangiensis (assembly GCA_027704905.1). Lineage (NCBI taxonomy): Eukaryota > Metazoa > Chordata > Actinopteri > Gadiformes > Muraenolepididae > Muraenolepis > Muraenolepis orangiensis. The sequence continues at coordinate 21,383,488 of CM051008.1, forward strand.
TAGCTCATGGTGGAAAATTCACAAACGCCATGTGAGTTGACAAAGAGATTGCTGACTCGTAATCCTGGATGAATATAAACAGAGAGAGAGAGAGAGAGAGAGAGAGAGAGAGAGAGAGAGAGAGAGAGAGAGAGAGAGAGAGAGAGAGAGAGAGAGAGAGAGAAACAGAGTCCCAGTTGTTCTCTCGGGACGGTGACCTGTCTGGGGACCAGGGGTCTGTCTTCTGGGACAGCGGGTCTGTGCTGCGACTCACTGTCTGCATCTGGCTCTCCAGCTGGTTGAGCTGCTCCTCGCAGGAGCCCGACTCCATCTGGACTTTGGTGACGATCCTCTGGAGCCTCTCGAGTCTAGGGGGGGGGGGGGGGGGGAAACAAACCATTGAAAAGGAGGAACGACTTATGCCATATCACGATATTTATTAAGACAAGGAATCACGTGTTTATTGTTGATTGGTTTGTGTTCCTTAAACCAATCAACGGACCTGCACTTAGGTACGACGTGTACGACGGATATAAGAAACCCAAAGACATTTTAGGAGACTCTCTCAAAACATACGGAGGTCTGACTGCGACAGAGCACATATTGTACTCTGCGACGGTCCACCATAAACGCCATGTCTCAACGGACCGTCCGTACCACATAACCAATCAAGATCTAAAAAAAAAAAAGCCAAACTAAATGCAGCCACTTATATATATATTTCGGCGGGAATGTTTTATCCAAAGAGACAAACGCTTCCGTCAAGTGGTTTGAGTTCAGCCGTTCAGAGTTCAGAGGGGGTCCCTCAGAGCGTTGGATGACCGGACGCAAGGTCTTGTGACAGAAGAACCTGCCCTCTCTCTCTCTCTCTCTCTCTCTCTCTCTCTCCTCTCTCTCTCTCTCTCTCCTCTCTCTCTCTCTCTCTCTCTCTCTCTCTCTCTCTCTCTCTCTCTCTCTCTCTCTCTCTCTCCCTCTCTCCTCGATGACAAACTATCACCCGGATATAGCCGGATGTTTACAATATCCCGCAAATGAAACATGACTTGATCTCGATCTAATTAGGGCTAAACCTAAAATAAGACTGACCACTCAGAAAGGACCTTTAAGAAAACATCCATTGTGTTCAAATCTGTGTGTGTGTGTGTGTGTGTGTGTGTGTGTGAGTGTGTGAGAGTGTGTGTGTGTGTGTGTGTGTGTTGCACTCAATGTTCTCCAAACCCTTTAAATCAACAGTGTTTAGATAGCATTGTTTCACAATGAAACATGTTAAGATATCAAGATAAGTGTAATTAGTCTCCATGTTTCCTTGGAGAGTACACGTTCCACATGAGTCTTTTATTTAAAGGAGGTATACTGTATGTAATGACAGCTAATAATCAAGAGTTGACAAATGCACCGATACCAATGCATCTAGCAGTTGACAAATGAATCTATAACCAAAATGTGGCCGTGCGGTAGATGTGCCAAGCCCATTTTGCTCCCTGAGGGGTTAGCGGGTTAGCGATAGCTCTATCTGTGGGAGGAGTGAGTGCTGAGCTAGTGGATTGTCATAACAGCTTGATCGATGTGCTTTAAAATGGCAAAACTGGGACGATTGCCCAACGATTGCCCAATCTGACGTGAGTTCATTAGGTTCCGTAGGTACGATTTTCATTTGGGGGTATAATACGAAATGCGAAATACCCACAGCAAATCCGTCTATTATAGCTCTGTGAGTGAATATCTGTTCTGCTCGACTGGTTAGTTGATTGGTTGATTTTAGACCACTCATGGCTTATTCCTGGCCAATTAGAGCATCTCTTCCCTTTATTGGTTTGTGGAATCCACATTGCATGTCATGGCATGTGCACAAACGGTGAATTACGTCTCCACCACAGGTGTGTCACTGCAACACGCTTCCTCCAGCCGCTCGCAGCTCACCTTTCAAACTCTATCCGGAGCAGCTTCTCCCTCTCCAGGATGGACATGTGCAGGCGTCCCCATTCCTTATCCACGTCAATGGGGTGGTAACCCGGGGGCACCTTCACCTGGCCAGCGTGCACCGCCCCCTGTTGGACACACGGAGAGAGGCAGGCGCCGTTACACCACAATAGAACAGAATGGAGTTGACAATAGACAAGGGTAGAATATGAGAGAGAATATGAGCAGAGAATATGGTAGAGTTGAATATGATGAAGTAGAGAATAAAGTAGACGAGTTGAGTAGAAAAAGAAGAGGATATAATAGAAAAGCATATTAGAGTAGAGTATAGTAGAATATAATTATAACAGTGTGTAACAGAATGTGTAACAGAATAAAGGGCGGTAGAGTAAATTGTAATACAATAAAAGTAGAAGTAGAACACACTGTGATAGAACAGGGTAGAGTAGAACACACTGTGATAGAACAGGGTAGAGTAGAACACACTGTGATAGAACAGGGTAGAGTAGAACACACTGTGATAGAACAGGGTAGAGTAGAACACACTGTGATAGAACAGGGTAGAGTAGAACACACTGTGATAGAACAGGGTAGAGTAGAACACACTGTGATAGAACAGGGTAGAGTAGAACACACTGTGATAGAACAGGGTAGAGTAGAACACACTGTGATAGAACAGGGTAGAGTAGAACACACTGTGATAGAACAGGGTAGAGTAGAACACACTGTGATAGAACAGGGTCGAGTAGAACACACTGTGATAGAACAGGGTACAGTAGAACACACTGCGATAGAACAGGGTAGAGTAGAAGCAGGGACGACTTGCCTCGAAGGTATTATAGATCTGTGCTGAGTGGATCTTTTCTGCATCTCTTGCAGGCAGCTCAGTCTCTTTGAACTTCAAGAACTGGCGCCACAGGAGCTGAATGGAAAGAACAAAGAACACTGTCAACTTATAATAATAATAATAATAATAATAATAATAATAATAATAAAAAAACCTCCACAACACAAGGTCATTATGTTTTATGTCTTTCCAAGAAAGAATAGCCATACAGCTTTCTACCAAATTCTACTGTATAGCTACATATCATATTCGTGCTGTTGTTCATAACATATCATTTTATAAAGCTGCCGGTTATAATAATAATAATTATTGTCATTATTATTATTATTATTATTATTAAGCTCATTCAAATGTTCTCCAGCATTCACCACATCGGTGTCAAATAAATACTACTACTAAATCATTATTCTAGTTAAATGATTAGTCTAACTATTAAAGTGGAATACAAAGTGAAAAACAACATACAGCATAATTCAGGGGCCATTAAAAGGAAATTAATGGATGAAAAACAAAAAACACACACACGCACACACACACACACACACAGTCAGGGTGTGTGTGGCGCAGCTGTAACTCCGGCGCTAGCTGGGAGTGGCGGAGCAGGAGTTTTTGTTCGTTTACGGCTGACAGTTCTGGCCCTCGGGCCGCTAATACTCACACGCTGCACCGAGGGCCCCACCCTGGTCTCCTCACACACACACACACATACACACGGACACAACCAGGGACACACATGCTCCAATCGACACACAATAGTACCAGTCTTTACTTTGATTTACACGCGGTTCTATTGTGAGATCGGTGGTATTATAGCGAGACACGCCACAGAACACGTACCGGATCAAACGGGCCGACGGCCGCAGACAACCCTTTCGGACCCTCCCGACACTACTAAGGCGAGTGTGCGTGTTGGTAGCGATCACAAAACGTGGGGGGGAGGGGGGGGGGGGGGGGGTGGGCAGGGGCTCACCTCGATCTCCTCATAGCTGCCGGGGAACTTCCTCTCCTCGAAGATGTGGATGTGGTGTCGCATCCACTGCAGCAGAACGGTGACCCGCTCGTAGTACTCCTGCCAGCGAATCTCCAGCTGCTGCAGCCAGCGAAACACACAGAAACACAACAAAACACACAGCGGGGGTGGGGGGTGGGGGGGTTGTCAGTGTTGTGGGTCAGGGAGGACAGCCGTGGCTATGTTTTCCCCCCCCAGCCTTCCCCCTCCCCCTCCATGTTTCCCAGGGGCCACCGCGACAGCCTGCTAACTTAATTTGGGGTCGACAGGGCCCCGCGTTGTGCTACTGCACCAAGAGCTTATTGAAGAGAGAACGAGAGAGATTGAGAGAGAGAGAGAGAGAGAGAGAGAGAGAGAGAGAGAGAGAGAGAGAGAGAGAGAGAGAGAGAGAGAGAGAGAGAGAGAGAGAGAGAGAGAGAGAGATTGAGAGAGAGAGAGAACGAGAGAGATTGAGAGAGAGAGAGAGCGAGAGCGAGAGCGAGAGCGAGAGCGAGAGCGAGAGCGAGAGAGAGAGAGAGAGAGAGTTATGCATAGAGACAGGATCATTGGATAGGGGTCAAAGACCCTTGTGTGGGAAAGGAAGGACAAGAAAGAAAGAAAATCCATCTACCTATCTTTCTACCTTTCCATCTACCTATGTATCTATCTATCCATCTATCTATCTATGTTTATATCTATGTTTATATCTATCTTTCTATCTATCTATGTACCTATCAATCTATCTATCTATCTATCAATCTACGCACCTATACATCTATCTATCTATCTATCTATCTATCTATCTATCTATCTATCTATCTATCTATCTATCTATCTATCTATCTATCTACCTAACTATCCATCTCCATCTATCTTTCCACTGTGAAGAATGGAGAACATTGGTGACTTACGCTGCTGCCTTCGTGTGCCTCGGGGCCACGGGGCATAGCGTCATATAGGGAGGACACGTAGGTGATGATGGACTTCTCGTCAGGGTGTGCCACATCAACATCTACGGAAAGAAGGAGAGATCATGGACTAAATCATGTAAGAGTGGGTGTCTGGTCTGTCACGAGCACACACCATCATGACTACACAGACATCACTGTGTAGTCATGATGGCATACCTTACAATTTGATGGCTGTTTTGAACTAAACATGGACTAAAACCCACACTAAGATATTCACCAGCTACATAAAACAAGTTCTTGAGAAAATGGCAATGAGAAAAAATGGCTTTCTGTGGATTTTCTTTTGTCTAGCGGGTTGTTGAAGGGTACAATCGAAAATGATTCATAACCATACTTTATGATAATCAAACTGGCTAGAATACATTTATTAAAACATTAAAGAAACAAAAAGTAAACTCAGTCAACATAGTTTCATGTGTATTTCTTCTTTCTTGTGTATCAACTTGACCATGGCGCCCATAACAAATAGAGTATATAAAACGTGTCTTCTGTCTCTCACCCTCGGGGTCCAGCAGGCGTGTGACTCCCAGGTCCTTCTCCGCCACGCTGAAGGCCTGCTCCAGGTTCTCCAGGTTGGTCTGTCGGTACACTTTACCCATGTCCACCAGTCGGGGCCTGGAGGGAAACACAAGCGAGGACAACATGAGTGGTGCCCAGAAGAACCTACAAAGAACCTGTTTAGTCGCCAGTGGTATTGTCCCACCTGGGTTCATTGAATAGTATGTAGGCTTTGACCATCTGCGAGAATGTCAGCAGGGGCTATACATATATACACTATAGAAGTGTGGATCAACATTTGTTGAACTGGTTTCCTTGATAAGCTATCGCTATATTGTACATCATAATGCATCATGGGATTTTTTGTTGGCGATACGGCGCCATATTGAGAGTGAACATATCATAACCTTGGCTAATGAAAACCTTGTGTTGTCACGTCTCGCATGAGTCAAGCTGTGGCACTTTAAAACACAACAATGTCTCCTCACAATGATTCATCAATAATCTCTACTTGAGGATAAACGACAACAACAAGATATCTAATCCAAACTGATTATCAACAAAGATTGAGACACAGGCTATAGTATTTCACACTAATTTATACTATCGGAAATATTTGGCAAGACTTAAGATCATCGTATTGAGTTATCCCCTGAGATATGAACTCTGGATTCTCTCAAAGTTAATCATCGCCATCAAGTGGGAGAAGAATGCTCAGTGCAAGAGCCCACCTGTCTTTAGAGAATCCACAGGCCTGGGCTTCACACAAAGCAGCCAGTGTGCATATATCTGACACAGTTAATGGCTGCATGAACCAAACAGACATATTTGCTCAGTTGATTTGCAGCAGTGCTCACGTGTTTGGGAGGAGGACGTGTGTGCAGGAACAAAGGGAGTGACAAAAGAGATGGATAAATAACGCCGCAAAGACTAATTATATTGACGTGTTTTGTAGAGAGAGAGAGAGAGAGAGAGAGAGAGAGAGAGAGAGAGAGAGAGAGAGAGAGAGAGAGAGAGAGAGAGAGAGAGAGAAGAAAGAGAGTGAGAGAAGAGAGAGAGAGAGAGAGAGAGAGAGAGAGAGAGAGAGAGAGAGAAGAGTGAGAGAGAGAGAGAGAGAGAGAGAGAGAGAGAGAGAGAGAGAGAGAGAGAGAGAGAGAGAGACACACACAGAGAGAGAAAGTGTGAAAGACAGAGACAGAGACAGAGAGTGACACACAGTGGGCAGTGCATAGGAAACATATTTCCAAATGACCCAAGTATCGTAAACTAAGTGGAATAAAACATCCAAACAGACCCATGCAGCTGTTGGACAAGTCGTCGGCGGCCGTTACAAGCTGCGTCCCCAGAGCCAAACGGGGCCTCTACATAGCACACAAAGACCTGCTGCCCGTCTGCACAGAGAGACCCGCTGCTGCTGCCGTCGGCTAGACGAAGCTCTCTCCCACCGAAGCTGTTGAAACTACTGCTCCGGTCGGGGGCCCGTCGGGCCCCTGGGACGTAGGCGGTGGCCCCGGGGCCCTGAGAGCTGCAGCCGGACATGACGTCCTCACACTCCATGATCACCCTGTTGCCCAGGTCACTGTGCCTTCTCCGCCGGCCACCAGCCAGGCTGAAGCGTGTCTCTCTCTTCTGCTTCTCCTTTTTCTTGGGATTAAACATGGTGGTTCTCCGCTTGAGGACGGGGTGTATCCAGAGTATCCGTCCACGTTACACCGGTGTCTCAGCAGCAGCAGCCCTGCACTTCCGTGGCCCAGCCGGAAGAGGGTACAATGGAACTCTCAGCACTAGGCTTTTTTTGGTTTGAAATTTAGGTATTTCGTTTTATGAATTAAATCCCATTAAGGTCTCAGGTCTTGTGTCGTCATCGAGAGTCTTGAGGCCTTCTGGAAGAATTCATCTTCATCGTTTAGCGCGGCACTCTGCTGCCTCGCCGTCCGAGTCGCGAGCGTAGACTGACTGCATTGATCGTGTCTCTCACCGCTCCAAAGGAAGCTAGTGGACCAGCCCAGGTGGTGTGCATGTTTTTTTTCCCCCAGCTGCCTTTATTTCTTCTACCCTCCCTCCTCAAAGCGGCGCAGCTACAGGATCACACCTTTTCAAGAGAAAATGCGTCCCTACGGCCAAGAGTTTCTTTCACCGTCGAAAAATAGGCCACAAAAAAAAACCACGCCTCGTGGAACAATTCACGGTCCCCGGGGCCAATTGCATGAGTTTTGTGCTCAAAGACGGCATCGAAAGTCTCCCGCAATGAATAATAGGAACGGTGAACCGAACACTGACTGCATGGAAAGCTGAGCTGGTCTGAACTGAACAGATTTCAATGCAGCGGAAAAAAAATACCACCCATCCCTGCTCATAACCAAATGATACTAAATATTATAAATGGTATTTCATTATAATAATGAACGTTTGGAAAAGGTGTTACATATATATATATATATATATATATATATATATCTTCCACTCTCGCATTTAGCCGAAGGGACTGGAGAGTAATAGGTTTTTACTTGCAAAAGGTGGATGTCGGCCAATGCCCTATTTCTGCCTTTAGTCATTCCAGTCAAATCAAATGAAACGTAAGCGTGGAGATATGTTATGACAAGCACTGCATAGCTTGTTGAAGACTAAGAAGAATGCTGTTGAAAAAAAATCATCATGCTAAATGATGGCTGTAAATGTAAAGCCCCACTGCCAAGCCTCACTGTAAAGTCTCACTGGAAAGCGCTACTGTAAAACCTCACTATAAACTCCCACTGTAAACTCCCACTGTAAAGCCTCACTGTAAAGCCCCACTGTAAAGCCCCACTGTAAAGCCTCACTGTAAAGCCCTACTGTAAAGCCTCACTGTAAAGCCCCACTGTAAAGCCCCACTGTAAAGCCCCACTGTAAAGCCTCACTGTAAAGTCCCACTTTAAAGCCTCACTGTTGAAGCCCCACTAAAAAGCCTCACTGTGAAGCCTCGCTGTAAAGCCTCGCTGTAAAGATGACATATGTGCTGACTTTTGCCCATGGCAAGACAGGTTAAAACACAGTGTAGGACCCCCACCCCCCACTACAAACACACAAACACACACACACACACACACACACACACACACACACACACACACACACACACACATATACACACATACGCAGTATGAAAAGCCCCACTCACTGGTGCTTGTGGATGACGGCGTTGAAGAGCCTGCCGTCCCTCCAGCTGGTGGTGAAGTTGTCACAGCGGATGCCCTGGTAGTTCTCCGTCATCCTCTGGGACCAGAGGAGCAGCTTCTCCTTGGCCGTCATGTCCTCGGACTGGCCGTTCACGTGGATGTCCGAGATCTGACCCACGCCAGCAGCACACACCAACGGTCAGCACAGAAGCAGGGTGCGCATACACAATGTAATGTGGCGATGTACGGATCATTAACAAAAAGGTGAATATGAATTAATCGTGAGTAGAAACCAAAACCAAAAACCAAAAGATCTGGAGTTTGTAGTGATGATTGGAATTCCCTCACCCTGTTAATTCATGAGTGTGTTAATTCATGAAAAGTGATTAATTCATGAATTTGATTAATGAAGAACCATCAAGAATGAAATTCCTGTGTAAATATATAATATGCACGTGTGTGAGTGTGCTCCACATCATCTTTTCTAATTGCAACTAACCACTTGATGATCATTTTCCAAGTAAATGTGAGGTGAATTATTAGCGTATTCAAGATCAAACATCTTCCTGGTGTATCCAATATCTATTGTGTGTGTGTATGCCTCTGTACATGTGTGTGTGTGTGTGTGTGTTCGTGCCTGTACACATGTGCGTGTGTTTGTGTGTGTGTGTGTGTGTGTGTGTGTGTGTGTGTGTGTGTGTGTGTGTGTGTGTGTGTGCGTGTGTGTGTGCGTGTGTGTTCAAAGTGTATCTGGTTCCTTCACGACTGGTATCACATCCTCTCTCTCCTCCTCTGGGATGAGCTCAAAGCGGCCATGACTCACCAGCTGCTGCAGCAGCACATGTGATGCTCTCCCCAGCCCTGGGAGCGGAGACACCTGATCTCTCTCTTTCTATGGTGCTGACTTGTTGGTCCTTTGCCACTGGGTTCGCCGAGCTATAACTCCACCTGATGTTTCTCGCTGTTATTCTAACTTTTCTGTTCAGACTTGCTGTCTTTTTTCTGTTTTCTTTTGAGATACCCGAGAGGGATCCACCGATAGGACGACTAAACTACTCAAGTATTGTAGTTGTTGTTTTTTTTAGATTTTAGATTACAAGCAGCGATTTTGAGTGGGTAGTGAGGATAACTTCGGTCATGGTGAGAAAACCATTCCCGTGTTTCCAGTGCCAGGATTCAACATCAACGTAAATGATGAATGGCCCCTCTGAGGGTGTGGCCCGCTCTGTCTACAGGTGCCACCAGGCTGAATGGTTATCTACATGGGAAGTTCTAGTTGCCTGTGATGGGACATCTGAGAAGCCCTACCCAGGGCATTCAGCCCAAACCATGACTCACACATGGACACTATTGTCAAATGGCGAGGAGTGAGACACCCTTGGAAGAAAATAAAAACTATTTCAGTTAGGGGGGTGAGTAGCACACAACCAGCACCACACAGCACCAACCACCACCGATAGGAGAGGTTTCATTGACATTTGATTGAGCCCACTCGTGATTGGTTGGTTAAGAGTTAGATCTGAAGTGACAGCTGCCCACTGGAGGTCCCAGAGAGAGAGAGAGAGGATGGCGGATACCACTGTGATGGAACTCAACACTGACAGAGCAGGAGACCTGGAAGTGGAGGATGATGGTCCATATCAGGCCCAGCGTCAGCTTGGGGTTTCCGTCCGCAATGTCATCATTCCTGATGTTCACCAGCTTGACCTGCGGGGACAGAGAAAACAAACACACACACAGAAACAAAACGCAGACACACAAACGTCAGATTGTTCTTTGCTGAAGACAGACAACACAATTGATGTCATCACGAAGGCAGCATATTTTGACAGAGACTTTCAGCTTGTCGTTGTGAACATATCATACCTGGCGGTGTCTCAGGAAGTCCAGGGCTATCTGTACATTCTGCAGCTTGTGGAAGCGCATGCGACCTTTCTCCCTTGGCTGTAGAGTTGGGAACACATCGATTAGAAACACGTTCATGAATACATGAACGCCTCAGACACAACACAAACCTACAGTGCCTTCAGAGAACATCTTTGCCGGTTTTAAAATAATAGGGAGAAAGAAATAGGATCCAATGAGGTAAAACTAAGAAAAGGCAACAGAAGGGCAGGACATACGGGTGTGCTGGTGAACTCAAAAATGAATGTCATAATCATGAAATAAATACAATCATATAAGGCAAACATATGGGATGAAATGCAGTAAAACAAAAAAATCAATTCAGGAAAACATCCTAGATCATTTGAGGGGTACATATTTGTGTTTATACTTGCATTGACTACACCTTTTCGAGTGAAAATGAATAGGAATATTTAAAAACAACATGTCTTATGAGTTTCCAAATTGAATTGGGTAAATATATCATGTTTAGGGACAAACAACATATGAATTACCAAACAAAGAGTTATGTCCTCTTTCCAAAAGGTGAAAGAGTGATTCATTCAAGCCATCATGCACAGCCAAAGAAGAAGCACAATGTGCATGGAGCAGATGAAGAACATGGAGGAGAAGGAGTAGAAGGAGGAGGAGAAGAAGGAGAACAACATGCTCACTCACCAACCGCAAGCTCCTGACCACATCTCTCTCCCTTGACTAGCCCCAGCGAGAGCGTGATAAGTTAAAAGGAGGCAAAGGCCATACGGCAGGTTTCAGCACACAAAGAAGAAGATGATGGGGAAAACAGGGAGTGAGGAAGAGTAGAGAGAGGCAAAGGAGAAGACGAGGGAGAAGACACAGAGAGAGAGAGAGAGAGAGAGAGAGAGAGAGAGAGAGAGAGAGAGAGAGAGAGAGAGAGAGAGAGAGAGAGAGAGAGAGAGAGAGAGAGAGAGAGAGAGAGAGAGAGAGAGAGAGAGAGAGAGAGAACAAGGCGGGGGTCAAACAGTTCAAACACCAACAGTAGCAAACAGGAAGTGAGGGAGAGTGGCGAGGGTCAGGGGAAGAGAGGGAGAAAGAACCAGGCAGGTCAGAGAAAACATGAGCGAGAGAGAGAGAGAGAGAGAGAGAGAGAGAGAGAGAGAGAGAGAGAGGAGAGAGAGAGAGAGAGAGAGAGAGAGAGAGAGAGAGAGGTTGGGGGTCATCTGTTAGGATCATGAAGGCCTCCTCAAAGTGAGCAGAGCATGATAGGTCGGCGGAGCAGCAAAGAGACATGCAACCTTTTTTAAACATCACTAGCATTTCAGCCAGCGGTCCCACTTTGAATAAAGACATATTACAGATGAATAATGTGTCTTTATACGGTTTATTGGCCTACTGGCACCTCCACGCCTTTTTGTAGGTAAACCAACCCAACAGTAGCTTAGGGAATCCAATGTATAAAGCAGCAGGGTTGCCCTCAACAGATTATCACCAAAAGGGATTCCGTTTCTGAATCATTATTCAAACAGAACAGAACATACTGTACATTCCTGCATATTGTTTTCCTCCAAAATGGCGCACGGCATAAAGAGCCTATTATGAGTGACATGTTCCAGGCGGTACGATCAGAGGAAGTGAAAGCCTCTGTTTGACTGAGGTTGGGTGTTCTAATTGGCCCCTATCGCGGATGTTGATTAATAATTGTCGAGAGCAAAACTCTGATGACTCAGAACGACAACAAGGGCTAGGCTAGGAGGTTTGGGCCAGAGAGGCGTCAGCACACATCGCCTTCTGGAAGCCTCTAAAATGCAAAAAAGCCACTTCAGCCAAGGGGTCGGGGAGTTGGACTCACCAGGTGGTCCCCGGAGAGCACCTCCAGCAGGGAGATGAGGTTGTGTCCATCTCGGAGGTCTTCGTAAAGGTCAGTCACGTGACGCTGAGACTGGAAGGACGGCACAGAGACAGAGACAGAGGAGGAGGAGGAGAAGAAGAAGAAGATTATCGTCACAAAACAAACAACAGTTCAAGTCTCCACAGAGGTCGCAAGTCACGATAGGATCGCTATTTATAGTACATATAGTTATATATATAGTTATATATATATATATGTAACTATATATGTAACCATATATAGTTATATAACATAACAAGTTAAATAATATTATTAATATATAATATTATTTAGCGATGCACCAACATGGAACATTTCCCAGAAGACACTGGGCCATTTTTAACTAAATGCAAATCAACTTTGCTTTCACCTTTGCGTGTTTTGCTTTCACATTTTACTTTTACAAATGTGGTTACACATAGCACACGGGTGTCTGTTCTGTTCAGCCATTTTGGTGCATCGTCTGACATACTATGACTTTTTGACCGGGGCTGTGAGCTAGTAAGCTGTTCAGACTCCACCTCGGGAAGGGAATCACACCCAGAACCATTCTTCACAGGTCAGGAATGCATCGCCGCCAGCATCCAAGCATGCATCAGGATGACAGACCGCAGCTGAGGCTGCCGAACACAAGTCAGCAGCTGCCTCGTCTGACTGGCAAGAATGGACTTCCAATCAAAATAAGAATACAAAAAACCAATCAAATAAATAGGTAGGTGGAGGCATCCAGTGTGCACACGCAAGCAAGACAACCGAGAGAACCAGAACAAGCCATGGTGGCGTTTGGTTAGGTTTTGTTGTGTGCATGCGAGTGGTGCCCCAGTGAACGAGCTCCTCTTTCTGTTTTTGACGTGCGTGTTCCAGTGATCAAATAACACACACTGCTGTGCTGTGCTCAGGCATAACTGACACGCAATATATGTTCAGAGCTGCAAGTAGAACCTACCTCCGCACTGCAATGCTGGCGAGGGATGGAAGAACACAGAATGGGGGGTTGGGGGGGGGGGGATAGGTTAGAGAAGTGGTAGAATGAAGATGAGTATAACATGAAGCAAATGGTGGGAATGTAAATATCCAGTGGTTAGTAATTAATTTGACAAAAGAACCATTGCGACCAAGAGATGTGTGTATATAAGACCATGTTTCACTGACAAGAGGACTTCTGTGCTTCCCCGGGTGTGTCTGGTGGAAAAGAAGGCGAAGGGAAATTCACTGGCTGCAAGTCGCAACAGTTACTACACAAATTGATGTTGGCACGGATAGAAACACACTTGCTATCTACTGCTGAGCATGACACCGCCGCCCTGCAGCCTCTATGAAGCAGACTCGGAGAGGGGGAAGGCAACTATCTGTCCACTAGGGGTCACTGTTTTACATATTCAAAAAGAGACACGTTCAATTTCCATGGTATAGAAATAGACCATGGAGACAATGTTATGTGTGTATTGCCACTGTACACAATGATGCACGTGTTCCATATGTCATGTTTGTGTGCGGTACGTATTCATATATCCAAGACCGTGACCGGACCGGTCCATCATCACAGGCTAAATGAGAACATGCTGAAGAGACTAGACTCCATGTGGTGGGAGTAATCAGCCGCTGACGACAGACCCACACAACAAAACAAAACAATCAATTGTTTCCTTTCTGGGGTTTAAAAAAATAAGAAGGAATAAACTGATCATTTCCCACCAACAATGATGTGAACTGTTGAAACCGCCGTCCTCATTGTGAGTCAACAAATCGTCGTTTAGCTTTTCAAATGTTTGGCCAATTTGTTACAATTTTGAACACAATTTGTGACACCGGAATGCGGACACATTTATCGATCCATCCGTCATCTCCATCTAATAACAATTAGATTAGATTTGTGTGATTTACACGACGCTGCATGAGTCCTTTGGGAAACACCACCAACCCCCTCCCACGCCGCTCCCTCCGCGGTGATTTATGAAGCGTAGTAGCAAAGCGCTCAGTCCTCCACCCGCATTTAACACCGTCAGGTTAATCAACCTTATAATGAAAATAGGGGAACAATATTTTTAAACGATCGACCGGGAGCAAGAGTTAAAGCTCATATAATGGATGGATATACGCGTGACATGGTAAGGGTTTATGAAGGAAATGTAAACATTTCCTTCATTTTCTTCATAAACCGGGATTCCCTGGGGGGGGTGACGACGGACGACATGCGACTCGTAAACTCCTAGCGTGTAGCGCTGTGTTCGCATCTACTCCAGGCTGGCTCTTGGGGGCCGTGCCCTGGGTCCGTTACCCGCCCACTCAGAGGGTCTCTGGAGCACATGTGCTACCGTTAGCCCCACCACCACCACCCCCCCCCACCATGGGCTCCTGGGCCAGACAAAATGTATCGTTTTGTTTTTTTTAATGGGGGGGTGGTGCTAAGCGATTCCAGATGATTCTATGACTCACCCACTCACACATTCACTGGAAAAAAAACGTTTAAAAAACAACGTCGCCGGGGGACGTAGAAAAAAAGAGGTTCACTGAGAGTGCCGTCAAGCTACCACTTGACTCCCATGGAAAGAGAAACAACAGTCCACTTCTGCCTCCGTTTATAATTCCTGTTCCATTTCTTCACTTCTAAAGACAGAAATTGAATGGAACTGTGGCTTTCCAGTAAATGTGGAGAGTGAGCGGGGCGAGCCCCCTTCATGTCTAGAGACAAAAAGAGACGTTTTAAGAGTATTTAGGAAGAAAAACCTTTGCACACACAGGGAGGCCCCTGTGTAGTCGGTGGGACAAATTCATCATTTTTAATGAGAAACTCCAGAGTGAGTCCTTTGGCTTTTGTTGAGACACACCGGTCACGCCCGTGGGATGAATGGGGGGTGGGGGTGGTGTGTGGGGGAGGAGGCTGTCAGGCTAGGTGGGTGAGGTAAGTGAGAGGGGATCGGTGGTGATGGAAGGTTTGCGCAGTTAGTCGGCTGACGACAGGTTGGACTTCTGGTGGGCCTCTGCTGTCCCCGGACACACAATGAGACTGAGTGGGACTCAATTAGTGACTGGCTAATGTTTTTTTGTGTGTGCATGTCTGTGCATGCGTTGGCGTGTGTGTGTGTGTGTGTGTGTGTGTGTGTGTGTGTGTGTGTGTGTGTGTGTGTGTGTGTTTTGTTTGTGGTACTTGGCCATGACAAAATAAACTATCAACATCCCAAGATGCAATCTCTGTTGCTATCTCAGTCGGAGATGCATGCTGCCTAGACTATTTGGCACAACATCGGGTTGCCATGGTAACAGACTTGAGGGCGGGGTCGTGAGCTCGGCCTAACGTTCTATACTCAGTGTTAATGGAGGGGAACCAGAACACTAATAAAGACAGACATACATCTCAAGCACACACACACACACACACACTAGTTTCTGGACCGTATACTAATGTTAATCCAACTAAATTGTAAATTGACTTTTTTATAGTTTTTATATTCGTAAAACTTTGTTTATACGTAGTTGACAACACGTAGTTGTTCTATTTTCCATTGTATTTTGCACAATTTCTGTAAGGCACTGCCACTTTCATGTCACTGCTCATCTGCTCATGTGTATGTGACCGATAAAGTTCTAGAATCTTGAATGTTGAAACTCTGTCTGCTGTTCTCTATTGACCCGTCAATCCACTTCTACCATTCGCTCTATTTTTGGACCCCATCCAAACAAACACAATTAAAGTGTATGATTCTTCTAATAATAGTGTATAATAATCCAATTGGAAAACCCTTTGTAGCCTGTTGTCCCCACCGTTTGGGGGAGGGGGGGGGGGGGGTGATGAGTCACTGAGGAAACATCTGGTCACTCCAGGTCGGCCGTTAGCCAGGACTGAGAGATTTGGTGCAAGGCCACAAATGAGGTGCAATTAAATGCAATTAAAACAGATTGCCCCTTGATTTAGGATCTGTGTGGTTGATACTAAGAGGAAGCAATCCACATATCCATGGATCACATGAAAGCCAAACATACGTGTGTCCAATGTTAGAGAGAGCGAGAGAGAGCGAGAGAGAGAGAGAGAGAGAGAGAGAGAGAGAGAGAGAGCGAGAGAGAGAGAGAGAGAGAGAGAGAGAGAGCGAGAGAGAGCGAGAGAGAGAGAGAGAGAGAGAGAGAGAGAGAGCGAGAGAGAGAGAGAGAGAGAGAGAGAGAGAGTTAATACCGTACCTTTATCAGATGCTTGTTCACCCATTTTGTGAAGGTCTTTTTCTGTACTCGATCCCGTTCATCTGCGAGACACAACGAGAAAGACAACAGACCATGATGAGACAAGTGAGAAGAACAAAACACAACCAAGTGGTATTTGCGCTTTGGGTGTCCAGAAAAGCGCCATATGAAATTGAATGTATTATTATTATTATTATTATTATTATTATTATTATTCAACAAAGTTCTCTTTTTCTCTGACGTATTCTCTTCTGACACCTCCAGATAACAGGTCTGAGATGGCTTAACTACGTCCCGAGACGAACACAACACAACAACATGACTATATATCCAAGAGACAGATTTGGTTCATCAGATTGTTCCTATCACAACACCACAGGATGTAACCACGGCGCTGTCACAGCTGTCGAGACGGTGCACGCCCGTGAGTCAGAGTGCATCAGAACACACTCGTCATCGGCGGGATGTGCTTCCCTTTGTCTGTGAATGTTTCATCTGTAAGGGCATGTCTGGCGTTCCATCACTAGCGCGGGCAGAGGGATCCTCCCTGGAGCGTTTAAGGAGACCCGAAAGTATCCCGGCTTCCGAGGAGGGCAGCTTGTGTTCATAGAGATTATATTGCCTTTATCTGGTTCTGAAGCATTAACACACACACACACACACAAACACACACAAACAGACACACACACACACACAGTGTTATCCTTGTACAGAAAACACTTTTTCTAAAGCAAAGAAGTGAGATCTCTGCCTTGCTTTAAGCAACACAAAAAAATACCTATCTGTCTGGACTCACCTACTTTGCCACCCACACACACACAGGTGTGTTGCTGTGGTTACAGGATATTCAGGAAATGGGTGTTTTACTATCAATGATTGTGATAAGACACAACAATAGTTGCTAATAGTTACAGTCGATAAACCACTCAAATGGGAATTGGATCGGCCGCTTCTCAGTGCCCATGTTAAACAAAACACAGAATAAGGGACTTGGTTTCATTCAAAATAGAATACAAATATGTATTATATGATTAATTTATGCCACTTTCAAACTACATGGCCTATGAACTCAAGCATAAAACATGAGTTATGAGAGTTATAGCCATATAACCCAGATATGGCCTTACCCAGAGCCTGGGTAAGATAAAACAATCAGGGCTGGGCCCCCGCACTAGCTCCACTCCCATAGGTGAGCTTCCGCTAACGACCTAACCAAATGTGTTCATGGAGTCTCGTTTCCACGGCAACCCTTAACGACACAAGTGTTCTGACCTCTGTGTCCCGTGGTGACGTGGTGGTCACTCACACAACCCTCCCCTCCCAGGCACCAAGGCCGGAGCTGCACCTTGACCTGCAGGTGGTTGCCTGGCAGCAGACTCCACTCACAGTGGGTTACCCAATACTTCTTCTACGACCTCCCACCGGTGTACCGCCAGGACCTGTCACTGCATGGATGACTAGCCCCTTCCTCCCCCCTCCTCCCGCCTCCCCCTCCTCCCCCCAGCATTGAAACGATGGCGGTGGGAGACGGCGGCGTCGAATGTCACCAGTGAAGCACAGAGAACACAACAAGAGAATATCTTTGGAAAGGTGTGTGCGTGGTTTATGTATGTGTGTGCGTGTGTGCGTGTGCGTGTGCGTGTGCGTGTGTGTGTGTGTGTGTGTGCGTGTGTGTGTGTGTGCGGCTGGGAGATTAAGAAGAGCGGCGTAGATTAACAAGAGGTGAAGACACACAGAAGTGATGGCACATCACACACACACACACACACACACACACACACACACACACACACACACACACACACACACACACACACACACACACACACACACACACACACACACACACACACACACACACACACACACACACACACACACACACACAACTGGAACTTTGTGGCACCATGCGACAAGTGAAGGCAAACGCATGCAAATGAAAACAAGTCAAAGTACCTATCTTAGTATCTAGTGTCTTTAACTCGCAAGAATGTGTTATTCTTATCCATGCAGTTATCGTTTGGGCTCCCCTGTGACTATTCACACAGTGAGTAAAATATAAATGTACAGATGTTTATGCCGTATTTTTCCCCCAAATAAGTATTAATATATATAAATATAAATCTATATCTAAAAAGATATTTCTGTTAACCAATTTTTTTTAAAGCATTTAATTTGAGTCAGTCAAGCGTCCGACCACATGTGAATATGCGCCGTGGGTTTTCTGGTCAACACAGGGGGCCAAAAAAAGCTGCTGGTGTGAGAGAGAAAAGGGGGCGGAGCCTCGTTAAATGCATCTGGTAAGAAAACCACCGGCTAGAGCAACACTACTACTTAAAACAAATCTTCTATTCATGCCTAAAACCCTTTTTATACTATGCAAGCTTGCATGCATGTGAGAGCGGGATTGCACATAACGCATAAAGAGAGTCCCATTGGAACGCCGTTTGGAATTTCAGCTAAAGCAGCACCTTTAACTCCTAATAGAATATGAAGTAATGTTTTGCGTACATTAAAGCATACCGTTTGCCTGGATCATATTAACCACACAATTCCACTTTCTAAACTTTTCACTTTTCTGTAGCCAACATAGAGGCCTGACATCTAAAAAAACAAATCCACACACAGAAGCTGAAATTAAAGTTTCAATTGAGGTCCCCATCCCTCACATGTATAAAAACTAAATCAACCCGATTGATTTTAGCGCAGTGCCACTAAAAAGGGCTTCCCAGGGAATAGAATAGTCAGTCACCTTTGCGGCCGTCCATCGCCTTGAGCATGCCCTGGTAGTACCCATCGTCCGAGGGCACCCTGTCTCGGCCCATGCTGTCGGAGGAGGCATTCCTGTACCTCTGAGAGGTCATAGTGGCCTCAGGGTCTGCGTCTGTCCTCAGACACAACGGCACTCCTCTCCTCTCTGTCGTTATCCCGTGGCTTGGCTTGCTTTGTGTCCCCTGCTACGAGCTCCCAAAACAGCGGTGTGTCGTCTCTCTCTACGCTGGCTTCTGCACTGCCGTGGCCAGGCTCCAGTCACTCAGCTCTTCACCAACCCTATGATTTCCCTTCTTCCTCCTCTCTCCCTCTCTCTCTCTCTCTCTCTCTCTCTCTCTCTCTCTCTCTCTCTCTCTCTCTCTCTCTCTCTCTCTCTCTCTCTCTCTCTCTCTCTCTCTCTCTCTCTCTCTCTCTCTCTCTCTCTCTCTCTCTCTCTCTCTCTCTCTCTCTCTCTCTCTCTCTCCCTCCTTAGGATCGGCTCAGCCTTCCTTCCTTTCTTCCCGCCTCTCTTCTCTCGTGTTGCATTCGGAGTAAATGGTGCCTGCGGGCTACGGAGTGTGTGCCTTGCCGTGCGCGGTGTGGGAGTGTGTGAGTGTGTGTGTGTGTGTGTGTGCTTGTGTTACCGTGACACACAGACACCCTACCCACAGGAGGACACTGTGGGTAGGGCCGGAGACACGCCCACTTCCGCCCTTCCCCTGGCCCTTGAGCACGGTGTGTCACAAACATGACGCCCGATCACTTGCGCTTTATCGTGGGGTTGCGAAAGACAGACATGTGGGTGTGTGTGGGTGTGTGCTGGGTGGCGACACACCACTTGAACGCTCACACACATACACACAAACAAACACATACACACACACACACACACACACACAAACACAGCACACATAGCCTTAACCCTATTGTGTTTGATAGACCACACATGTGATGTGACACTACAGAGTGATGTGAAGGTGTGAATCATATTAACTGGGCGGTAATGGAGATTAAAGATTCCAACCCTGGATTCACTGAACATCACCACACACCGTCGCCACGGAAGCCAATAACCACACACACACACACACACACACACACACACACACACACACACACACACACACACACACACACACAAACACACACACCTTTGGTTAATTATTCCTCATTCCGGCCTTTCCCCCCAACAGATGGGAAGTTATGGTAGTAACTTAACGTGGCCATAAACCGAGATCATGGGAGCATAATGAACGGAAAGAATGCCCTTTAGTATCACATTACTTGGTCCCGGGAGGGCTGTGCACTACGTTTGTTTACTTTGTGCTCGGCGGTTTGATGTTCATCTAAGTTAACACAAACAAGAACATCAACATCGACAAATAAAGAAGAACAACACCATCAATCCCAGGTCGGGAGTCGTATAATGATGCTGTGGATGTGGGAGGCTTGCTTTTGTCTGTAAGAACTGCATACTCGAAAATCCAAAATCAATCAAATCAAGTACAGTAGCTCCCGCGCCTTCAAGACGGGTTATGTATATATATATATACTGTATATATATATATATATATATATATATATACTGTATATATATATATATATTTGCACAGATTATTTACATGCAATTGGCGATTGCAATGTGACCACAATTCTCTCATTACAGCTCCACTGAGAGCTTGATCATCATTGAACGGGGTTTGGCATGCCTCTTCTCCTACATACAAGCGGATGTGTCGTGCGGACACATCAAGTCGTCACCGTGCCTCTAGGCAGGGCCTGTCCCTCCCCCCAGAACCCCAACCCCCCCCCACCGCACCACGCCGCCGTCAAGAGAAGACGCCGGCGGTCTCGTACGCCAGAACCGTCAGGTGTTTTGCCTGTGAGGACACGCAGGTAGTTAGCGCGCGGGGCGGACCGTGCCCTTGCTTGTGTGTTGTGTTCCTCCCGAGTTCCTCCGGTGAGCAACGCGTTGTGCAAATCTTCCAAAGCCACGTTTGCAAATGTGGAGACAGAGAGAGAGAGAGAGACACACCTTGGCCACACGGTGTCTAGGCAGGCCGAGGAATCAGGGCGGGGTCTCTAATTGAACTGTAACATGGAAAAAAATAACAGGCTGATACCCGAGGAGAAAGAAAACACGCAGCACTGAATAAATCACCCCCATCTCGTCTTTCCCCCGGTGAACAATGTTGACATGAGCTAACTGAGTCAAGAACTGAGTGTACAACTGGAAGGGATCAGTGTTCAACAATGTCAAGAATGAATCATTATAAAAATGTGTCAATGGCCAGGCTGACTAACTCAACGTTGTGTTCCCGCCATCTAGGAAGGATGAATAGAATAGACTTTTGAATTGAACGTACACACAATTGTGGCAGAAGAGCTTGCAGGGTTTTTTGCCAAAGCTGCATCTGACTCGCTCACACGCTTAAATGACAGGGTTGAGTTTGGGTTGATTCTGGCTGATGACGCCTCTTTAAGTTGGGGAACCCCACTTAAATCTTGTAGGGGGGGACCCACATGGGAGTAGCCGCGGACAGAGGAGCTAAGCCCATGGAACGTCTTAAGTCATGGGATGATTTTTCCCTCTCAAGGGGGAACGTATCATTAAGAGTCCTAACATGCCCATTACTGTGTTCAGCTTCATCGAGACCATGTGGAGTGGTACCCACATTGAGCGGGGAGAGAGGAGAAGATGGACAACACTGTGCATCATTCCCAAGTATACATCATTCACTCCAAGAGAAGGAGCATATCGCTGCACGTTCTCACCGAGCGATCAGTGTTCAGATTCATTTTCATGAAAGCATAACACAATTTTTTATCATATTGTGGATTGGATTTATCACTATAGTTAGTGTGATTGGGCTAAGGTTTAGAAAAGGTCATCTGGACGGCCAAAGGGGGCCAGAGGGGGAAGGAACTACATAAGACATTGATAACATATCTTAAATGAAGAGCGGTCTATCTAAATCCTCCGCACACTTTGAACAAGACTTTGAACAGTGTCACATGGCGCCAGATATGGAGAGAGAGAGAGAGAGAGAGAGATAGCTCAAAAGAGATCTAAATAGAATGGTAGAATAATAGATTGGTGGGATTTTGTACGGACATTAAATAATACATTTTGTTCATTTGAAAAAGGAGGTGAAGTCAGACCCCGGACGTGATGTCATGATGGCTCTGCCCACATTTCCACATGAAATACTCTGAATATATTGAAGGCATGTATGGGTTTTCACATCGTAGAATTTACTGTCAGTATTTACTAAAAGGAGAAATACAGTTTGGCCTTTTTGTCGTTCCAACATAAGTCAACGATACACCGTGAGATAAAACAAATCTTAACTTATTCAGAGTTACAAAGCAGAGCAGAGTATTATATGTATTTTTAAGAATCGGTTATGTATTTAATGAATAAATGTTAGAACTTGTTTAAAGGAATAACGAAACACAGAGGTCAAAGGAATGCAAAGAATGTACCAAGAGTCATAGAGGGACTTAGAGAAAGGTTCAGCAACACATAGGATTGTGGGATAAAGAGAGAGATCAGGATATGTTCTAACAGTTTAGGTTACACAACCCCTGCCTCACTCTCTCCTAATGTTTTTATGTCTCTCTCCCTCTCTTTCTCTATGCCTCCCTCCCTCTCTCTGTTCTCTCCCCCTCACATTCTCTCTCTCCCCCCCTCCCCTCTCTCTCTCTCTCTCTCTCTCTCTCTCTCTCTCGCTCTCTCTCTCTCTCTCTCTCTCTCTCCCCCTTACTCTCTCTCTCTATGCCTCCCTCCCCCCTCTCTATCTCTCTATCTCCCTCTCCCTCCCTCCCCTGTCCAGTCCCGCTTTTAACAGGTGAGAACGAGTTGAAGGCACACAACCGCGGTGTGGCTCGCCCCACCCAACGCATAATGGAATGTTTAATAAAAAAGAACGAGGAAAAAGGGAGGAGGAGGTGCAGCGGACACGCCCCTGACCACGCCTAACCCCGTCTTATCTCCTCACTCCTCGCCCCCGCCGGGGCCAAACCAGGGGAGCGGAGCCGCCCTGGCAGGGCCGTGAAAGAACCCCCCCCCCCGAGGGTTACTGCAGATCCCCGGAGGAAGAGCTGGGAAGATCTCTGCAGTCCCATTATTAAGCTTCAATCCGCTCACGTTATAAAGTCTGATTAAAATGGGCACGTGTGTGTGTGTGTGTGTGTGTGTGTGTGTGTGTGTGTGTGTGTGTGTGTGTGTGTGTGTGTGTGTCAACACGGTTCGTGTTAGCGAGACAATGGCACCACGCTTAATATTTAATTTGGCCGGGACACTATAAAACAGCTCTTTAGTATCCGGCGTGTGTGTTTGGATCACAGAGATGATGGTCAACAAAGGGCCCCGGTGCAGGCTGTTACCCTGATAAGATCTCCGGCCCCCCGATTTAGCTCAGACGACAAGGCCCCGTGTATAATTGAACTCAGATCGCGTGAGCTTCGGGATTGAAGCCGACAGCTGAGTTTTTAATTCAGCCGGGGAGCTTCGGTCCAGACTAATATGTACGGAACGTCCCCCGTCCCCCCGTCCCCCATTAAAAAAATTTAACCATTGTGTCTGTCAGACACTTGAAACGCTTGCTGGTTGCATTGGAGTGTGCAGTATGTCTCCCTCGGTAGGTGACCGTATTGAACTACACTATATAAACTATTACCAACTCACCAACTCAACTCATTTAGTTGAATAAAAATACTTTTAGCAGCATGTGGGTCAACTGTTTGCCCAACATTAAACTTGAGTTATAGTTAATGACTGATTTCAGCTGCTATTTTTAGTGTTTTAACATCCCCTCGCTGTATTTAATACCTGGTATAGAGACTAGTATTATGCTGAGCTTGTGTAAATGTGGAAAAAGGGGAACATAAAAATGCGTTGCTGGGAAAACATCCCACAACACACAGCGGTGGGTTAATACTGCTTTTACTCATGGTGTATTTTTAGCGGTGAGCTGGTGGGAGTCTCCGGCCTGTGACAGATTTAACCGGGCAGGAAAACCCCCGGTCCTCAACAGACCATGTGACATGCTAGACGGTGTAGTGTTGTTGTGTGGCCACTAGGTGGCACTCGAGTACAACCGCATGGCTTCAGTTGCGCAATACACAGTCGATTATATTTTAGATATTTTTTTTATTAAGAGAGAAAGACAGACAGAAAGAAGGAAAGAAAAAAATGAAGAACGATAGAACGAAATAAATAAAGAAACTTGGGAAAAAAAGAGATAAAAAGAAAGAAAGAAAAACACAAGGAATGAAAGAGAAAGTGAAGGAAGACAAAAGAAACAAAGAAAGAAAGACAAATAAATAGTAATAGGCCACAATTGTAGGCTGCTATCTCCCATTAACCCAGATATAAACACCAGTTGACAGCATCACGCACAGGTCTATAGGTGTGTAGTTGATTTACCTCGGGGTAAACCAATCAAGATAATAAACCAATCAAGACAATAAAAAGAGGCCTAATAATAATAATTAAAATAACAATACTGCCCCCTACTTCACATTTCACTGACGCTATTGCGACAGACTTAATAATCGTTAATAATAGGCCTCAGTACATTCCTGAGGTGCAGGCTCCGTGTGTCGTAACGTGTGTTGGTGTCTCTGTTGATGGTGTTTACCCACAGGCCACAGACACGTCGATGGGACAGCTTTACGCACCACCGCTCAAGCTTCAGACATACGTTGACAGCTTATTCATTTAATTATTTTATTAGGCAGAGAGAGAGAGAGAGAGAGAGAGAGAGAGAGAGAGAGAGAGAGAGAGAGAGAGAGAGAGAGAGAGAGAGAGAGAGAGAGAGAGAGAGAGAGAGAGAGAGAGAATGTGAGGGGAAGAGAACAGAGAGAGGGAGGGAGGC
>CM051008.1:21413402-21488402 GCA_027704905.1 Muraenolepis orangiensis
TGAAAAGCAGTTGAAGGTATGATGCGGCAATCCCCGACCCGACAGGTGTGCTAATACTACAGCCCACACACACACAAAGATCGTTGGACAACAATGAGAACACACACACACACATATATACACAGGCACCCATCCAAGGTGTGTGTGTGTGTGTGTGTGTGTGTGTGTGTGTGTGTGTGTGTGTGTGTGTGTGTGTGTGTGTGTGTGTGTGTGTGTGTGTGGTGTGTGTGTGTGTGTGTGTGTGTGTGTGTGTGTGTGTGTGTGTGTGTGTGTGTGTGTACGAGGTGAGGCAAACCACCAGTTGGCTTTTTGTTGTTATCTGGACATAAAGGAACTCCCTGGGGTCTAAATGAGTGTGAGAGGGTAGAAGACAGGGCTTAACCTCCACCTACTTCTCACTTTTCAGGTCTACACACACATTCCCGCAATGTGAGACAAAGCCATGGGCTCCGGTCTCCTGTGTGTGTGTGTGTGTGTGTGTCTCCTGTGTGTGTGTGTGTGTGTGTGTGTGTGTGTGTGTGTGTCTCTGTGTGTGTCTCCTGTGTGTGTGTGTGTGTGTGTGTGTGTGTGTGTGTGTGTGTGTGTGTGTGTGTGTGTGTGTGTGTGTCTCTGTGTGTGTGTGTGTGTGTGTGTGTGTGTGTCTCTGTGTGTGTCTCCTGTGTGTGTGTGTGTGTGTCTGTGTGTACCAAGGGCTTACTCAAGGTGCAGCTGTAGGGAGGGATAAGCAACGGACACTTGGAACAAACGCAGAACCGACACGCATCTCTGTGACACCAGCACACAGAACCCGTGGCATGTCCCCGGGTCATGCCTTGATCTAGTGTGATGAATATCATAAAAGGTACGACGGGGTCGGGTGCTAGTATCTCATGTGAGACACACGCGTCTGGCCCAAATGTAGCACCCTGTATGAGGCTGCAAAAAGTCATTAACAAACAGAAGAAGCATCCACTTACAACCTCACTTTGAGGTGGAGGTGGGTGAAAAAAATCCCCTCTCTTCAGGCCATAATCTGTTAGTCAATAAGGACTCCTTCTCCCTCGCGAAGCTGCTCTCTCTTACCTTGTCTCTTGGGTTTTTGCGAATGCCACACTCTGATCAGCGCGGCTACATGGCCCAAAAGCACCAGAACGGGCACCAGAACGGGCACCAGAACGGGCACCAGAACGGGCACCAACGTCCAGTGTCCAGAGGGGATAGCTGACGTCATCGCGGCCCTGACGTAAGTTAAGAGAGGGGCTTTGGTCCGCGGTGACAGCTGGTCCCCGGAGAACCGGTGAGCAGAGGGGGAGCAGGGCCGCTGTAGGGAGCGGCAGGCGGAGGGGGCGCCGACGGTGGGTGAAAGGGTGAGAAGCAGCGGAGGAGGACCTCCCAACCCCAGAGGGGGGTCTCCGGTTCTTAACACCTGTCGTTTTATTTTTCCTTCGAATTTTGGCGATTTTCTAGCTCATCAGATGTCCTTTATGATATAGTCACTACAACACATACCGACCCTGAGAGACGTTGCCATTACAATCTCAGAGATGCGTAAACTGATCATTTGAGTTTCTTGTACAAATTAAGACTTGTACCCAACTTTGCCAGATAAATCCAGGAAATCAATGATAGCCAAAGAAACAAATGACATTTAGTCAGTTATTATCTATATTGATTACATTTCTCTAATCTCTATATTTCATCTCTCACAACTAAGACATACAAATATAGCGTCACATTTGTGTGTGTCAAACAACAATAACATGTATTTTATGTACGTCTAAATGTACCGTAACATTCTACGGGCATACATAGTACATATCCGCGACAGCAAACAACCGTAGGCTTCGCGCCACACTCATGTGTGCGAGGCAACAACAGCTGGTCCCACACCCATCCACACACACACACAAACACCGACTCGACCGAATCGCTCATTCTATCTTGAGTCGGCCCTATTTTCTGCCCCACACGGCCCCCTTTGACATGTCGGAGTGACATGGAATAGAAGCTGTAGCTTGTCGCCTAAAGCGTGTGCGTATTGCGCCCGTGGCGTGTGGCGTACCTCGTAAGTTAGTTTGTGTACGTGTACTACCACTCGGAAAGAGGGGACAATATTTCACACGCTGTGTTTGCCAACAAAACACACGCCGACGGATGGACAGACTGAGTGGCGAATGGACAGAGAGAGACAGACAGACAGACAGGCAGGCAGACAGACAGACAGGCACAGAAGGTGGGCAGACGGAAAGACAGCTGGACAGACACAGCACATTAACAGGCCAATCTTTCCCCCCCCCGCGATCAACCTACCAGGTATGATCTTCATCTACGAGACGGGACGGGAAGATTCGTAGAAGTAGCCGGTAGATACACAGAAAGACAGACAGAGAGGGAAAAGAGAGAGAAAGGTGGAAGGTGGGGGGAATGAAGGGGAAGGAAGACGCTTCTGTTTGTTCTCTCTCACTGCCTTGTTTCCCCCCCTGTTGAATCTTGACAGCCCATGCCTCCTGCTAGGATTCGTCAGCCCTCTCTACTCTCTGGTGGTCTCATAGTGGGAGGGGTGTGTGTGTGTGTGTGTGTGTGTGTGTGTGTGTGTGTGTGTGTGTGTGTGTGTGTGTGTGTGTGTGTGTGTGTGTGTGTGTGTGTGTGTGTGTGTGTGTGTGTGTTGGGGGAGAGGAGGGTGGGCTGCTGTTGGGGCACGCCAAGCGTGGGGGGGTAGGGGTGGTGGGGGAGTGGGCGGGGGTGGGTGCCCCGAGGGGAGAGGTCTGGAGCTGGTGGTGGCTGGTTATAAATACACAGCAGAGCCAGAGGATCACGGCGTGTCACTGTTGGGGTCTGCGGCAGCACTCCGGAGGGCCGCTTGGCTGCACTCGCCCACCCCTCCTGGGGACACAGCTAGTGGCCAATCACATGCATCTCTCTCTCTCTCTCTCTCTCTCTCTCTCTCTCTCGTCTCTCTCTCTCTCTCTCTCTCTCTCTCTCTCTCTCTCTCTCTCTCTCTCTCTCTCTCTCTCTCTCTCTCTCTCTCTCTCTCTCGTCCTCTCTCTCTCCTCGCCCCTCGCCCTCGCCCCTCGCCCCTCGCCCACATGATCTCACTATCGCTCGGCGATGACGAGGGATGCTTTATTTAGTGTGATTAAGTCACGTCTGTCCTGAGTCAAGGGCCAATGGAAAAACAAATTATCATCCACATATCGCAATCCCATATTGTACGATACGATATGCTATAACAGTGATCGTCGGGCGCTAATATTATCACAGCACACTTGTGGGAAGAGAGACGTCAGGCCCCGTGGAGGAAGTTGATGAAGGACATAAAACCATGGACATGTTGGCCCAACTTAAAGGAGTCAACACGATGGTGTTACGCAACAACAGAGCAGACAGCTGGCACTCAGACTTTAAAGAGAGCTGGGATGGCTGGAGAGTTTAGCATGTCGCTTTACAGCCGCCGTTAACGCTCAGCCCTTTTTGCTGCCTTCTGGGAGGCCAGCAATGCATAACATGCTGTTAATATAGCCAAGCATTTACATAAGGCATATGGCATCGTTGATTGCGGTGCTGACAAGTAAAGAAGAATGCCCAGTACCGGGGGAAATAGTGCCCAGTGGGGGGGAAACAGTGTTTTGACTCTGATAACATATGATGATCGTATGTCCCCGATCGTATGTCCCCGTACGACCCCCGAATCCCAGTGGTCGTACTGCTACGAGCCCAGGGGCGATTGATTGAGCCAAAGTCCCATCTTAGACCCCGTGTCCGAATGACATCATCGTCACGTTGTCTTCGAGAACTCATGAACTCCCGGAACACCTTAACGAGTTCTAATGTTCGCACAGAAGGGGGAATTTGTGACTGGATTCTGACGAAAGCTGGGGAGTATGAGGAATGGGAAGAATGGGGAGGAAGCATTCCAATGTACTTGTTGCATACGGCAATTAAAAACATCTTGAATCTTGAATCGGCCCCAGCGTTCTGATGTATTCATACGTTCATAAATAACCACAATGGGGCGATGTTTAAGAAGGCTCTAGAGGACACAACATGGACGAGTTCATAGGGAGGGGACACACTATTTTACATTATTCCAAGAGCAATGAATTAAGCACAAACAGCAACACAATGTCGTGTGCGGAAGTCAATCGAGTCAGTCAACTGTGTACCGGGTAAAACAACCATGTAAAAACGCTTGAAGAAAAAAAAGCTTGCGGGCCGGTTTGCCAGAAGCCAATCAATTGTTATGCCTATTCAGCATTTCTCCAAAGGCAAGTTTCAGTCATGCAGTCTAAAGACTGGTTTAGTCTGCCAGAACTGGCAACCGGTACACAATAAACAGACAGCCTTTTTCCCTTTACAGAGAGGATTATGTTCCGAGTTCCCGGTACCCGCCACCGCTGGGCTGGACGGCTGCCCCCCACCGCGCCCCCCCCCCCCTGCGTCACCCTGCCTGTTTCTCAATCACAATCTGTTGACCGGTGTCGGGATGACTCACATCTCACCCACTAAATGAGCCCACTAAATATTGGATGTCACCTCGCAGGTGGAGTGACGACGGGGGCAGTGAGGGGCAGTGACAGGGCACAGGGCGGCTTGGTTCCTTAGCATGGAAACAAGAGTCAGGGGACCAGAAGGGCCGTAGCAACGCAATCTCCGTTACCATAGCCGCAGAGCCCCGCCAGGGTCAATTGATGGACCACTGTGTAGCCCCCGCCATTTTATTGATGTTGGTGTATTTTTTTTCAAAGGCCAGAGTTATAAATTAAGGCCTTTAAGATTTGGGTGCCTGTCCAGGCACTGAGTCACAGGCGAAGACCAAAATCATGTGTAATGAAAGGGAACCCGTAGTTAGACAAGCTCTTCACTCTTCCACTATGCAGTGGACATATTTTCAGGGACGGAAACACAGCGAGAACTAAATGTCAGGTCTGGATTCAAAACATGGTCTAATTGCCCCTGATGTGTGCAGTAGAC
This sequence comes from Muraenolepis orangiensis, assembly GCA_027704905.1. Lineage (NCBI taxonomy): Eukaryota > Metazoa > Chordata > Actinopteri > Gadiformes > Muraenolepididae > Muraenolepis > Muraenolepis orangiensis. The sequence goes on from CM051008.1 coordinate 21,418,353, forward strand.
AGAGAGAGAGAGAGAGAGAGAGAGAGAGAGAGAGAGAGAGAGAGAGAGAGAGAGAGAGAGAGAGAGAGAGACAGACAGACGAGACAGACAGACAGACAGACAGACAGACAGACAGACAGACAGACAGACAGGACAGACAGACAGACAGACAGACAGAGAAAGAGAGAGAAATAGAGAGAGAGAGAGTAGAGAGAGATAGAGGGGTATCGAGATAAACAGAGATAGAGAGGGAGACCCCCCCACACACACATCAGGAGAGAGAGAGAGAGAGAGAGAGAGAGAGAGAGAGAGAGAGAGAGAGAGAGAGAGAGAGAGAGAGAGAGAGAGAGAGAGAGAGAGAGAGAGAGAGAGAGACAGACAGACAGACAGACAGACAGACAGACAGACAGACACAGAGATAGTTAGAGGGGGAGTGAGATAAACACAGAGAGAGAGAGAGAGAGAGAGAGAGAGAGAGAGGAGAGAGAGAGAGAGAGAGAGAGAGAGAGAGAGAGAGAGAGAGAGAGAGAGAGAGAGAGAGAGAGAGAGAAATAGACAATGTAGGCAATCTGTTTAAGGGTGTGACTATTTGGCTGACAGCAATTAAATTACATAATCACCATGCCAAAATGATGCAATATTATCTGCATATAACAGGAGATCTCAACCAAACTTGACTGCAGTGCTATTGACAATAAACAAAACGTTTGCATGTTTGTATGCAGTTTCAGAAAAAATAGTGTGTGTGTCAGAGCTCTACTAACTCTCAACGGTCAGCAGATGTCAGCAGTGGGTTAGCTAACACAGTGGTCACTGGCTGGCTAGGAACACTGGAGCAGGGCCCTGTACAACCAGGCAGCTTCCCATGTCACAGACAGAAGACAAAACCTGCTTCCAAAGAGAGAGAGAGCCTTACTCACAAGAGACCAATGCAACTTTGGCAGGCATTTGCATTATAAATAATACATCATTTGTAAATTGAAATGACACGTGCGGTTTACTCCGTATACTGAGTAGAAACGCTGCTCACGAGGAATCCATTCATTTGTTGGGTGTGATTTCCTGATTTGTAAAAATTGTGCATTTCAACTCAACGCCAAAGGGGAATGGCCTATATTATGACGACGTGACTTAGTCACTGACTGGTGGAATATAAGAACCGGGCCACTAATTTGATCCAGACCAAAGTGAACCATGATGTGTGGACTAAAAACAAACACACCCATACAACTGCTGTGAGCAAAGTCTTCCAACGCGTTTCACTCCCATGCTCACTCACTCACTCACACCCACCACCGGCAACGCCCTGCTCTCTTCTCTGTACTCCAGTCTGTCACAATGTCCCTTTATTCCCTTTTTTAAAGGTTGTGGAATGTCAAGCGCACTTCTGCACCACGACCCCCGCATGTTGCATGTTAACAGTTTGATCAATCAATTAAATGAATACAAAAATGTGTGTGTGTGTGTGAGTGTGTGTGTGTGTGTGTGTGTGTGTGTGTGTGTGTGTGTGTGTGTGTGTGTGTGTGTGTGTGTGTGTGTGTGTGTGTGTGTGTGTGTGTGTGTGTGTGTGTGTATACGTGTGTTTGTGTATGTGTGTGTAGCTCTCAACCATTAAACTTGTTTTTGGCAGTGAATTGTGAACAATCGAGAAATCGTTGTTGTTGCCAGACAGTCAGGAAACTGACTTTGGCAACTGTCAGGCAGGCAAGTTAGGATAATGTCTCGTTGACAACTCCTGGATTGTAAGTTAATACAACTAGAACACGAGTGAGGGAGCTTGCAGCCTTTACATTTGTATATCCTCCCATAAGAGGGAAGAGAAACCAAGCACAGTCAGAATTGCAATTGTGGTGTAAGGAACACTGAGAGAAGCAGAGAAAACACCCAAAAATACGCCTTAAACTTTATCACGAACATCCATCTCCACAGAGGCCGGGCAGGGCTGCAGCTCAGCTCACAGCCCCACCTTGTTGAAGTCATCACACGTCTGGATCATCTCAGCTGGAAAGCCTAGATTCCAGCTGAGATGATCTTGAGATGACTGTTGTAACCCTAATGCATAGCTGCATAGCTCAGTGTGTCAGTGCTCAAGGTATTCACATAAAGACTGAAGGTAAAATCACAAACGTCTATTAAAACATCTGCCTGCACAGCTCAATGTATGATAAATAACTCACATACTCCACCTATGCCAGAGGGCTAAATGCCTATGTGCAATACATGGCTCAGTCTTAGATCAACAGGACGGTGTGAGCAAAAACAGACTCATGTCACTGTTACTGTATCCATTTTAATACAGCATTAAATCACAGCCACATCAGGCTTCTGGTCTGTCTTCTTTAATGAAGACTATTTTATCTCGTAAAAAAAATCAATTCAAAGGAGCAATACAAAGAGAAGGTTGAAGATACGTACAACACACTAACACAGACTGTGAAACACTACACATAGCTTAGGTCCTGGGAGGCTGGGGAGCCAGGAATAAACATCTCACCTTTAGACCTCCCACACTCCATAGAAAGGTGGACAGCCCGGTAGCAACCATGACATCACAAGGACACACGAAAGGACAGCAGCAGGAAGTAGCGTAACTGGCAAGATATGAAACAAACCAACCTTCTATGAAGTGAGGCCAGGTCTTCTCCTCGGGTTGCTCCAGATCATGGTCCCAGTCCTCCTCAGATGAGGTACGGTATGCGGCGGCGGGGGGCGCCGCGTTCAGGAGCGCCCGTTCGATGGCGAGCTCTTCCAGAACGTCCAGGTCCAGTTCCTCTTCCTCTTCATCGTCCCCCTCGGGTGTGACAGGTGTGGGGGGTGACTGGCCTCCGGCGTGAGGGCTCGCTATATGCTTCACCTCGATGATCTCCTCCACCACTACAATCTTCCTCCTCATGTTGGCCTCGTCTGTTGTCTCAGGACGAAGAGAGTGACAGCTGTCCACCGGGTGAGGTGGAGTGGATTCAGGTGTGGCGGTAGTGACAGAGGGTGTGTCCTTCTGCAAGTCCTTCTGTTGATCTTTTTTCACGGAGGCCCGGTGGACCGAGAGCACTTTTCCTCCTGCGCTGGGCTTCCCTGCCTGAGCAGCAGAATGTAGTTGTGCAACAGCCTTGGTAGCCTCCCCTGGTTTGACACGCGGGCTGGCCTGTGCCTTCTCTCCGGTCGCCTCTGCAGCTACTGCTGCCTCTGCTGACGTTAATTTTCCGGCTGTGTGTGCTTCCCTCACAGAGGAGGATGTTTTTGGTTTCGGGACCTCCCGCTTGAATTTTTCTGAAGAGAGCCGAGCTGGCTCCTCCTCCCCTTTGTCTGCTGGGGCCTCAGTGAGCACAGCTGTTGCCTGTCTGATTTCCTCACTGCACATTCTTTCAAGGGGAATTGTTGGAGAGCCACCCGTTTGCTCTGAGGCCGTGGTGGTTGGAGAGATGGCCTGGGGCGAAGACAAAGCATCAGGGGACGATAGTGGGTCTGCTGCGGGGGGAGGGGGGGCAGGCTCGGTGGTTATGGTCGCTGACACGCGGGCCTGGGCTTGCTTTTTCGCTTTCCCTCTCTTTTTACCTTTTGAAGATTCCTCCAAAGAATTGCTAACAGCAGCGGGGTCTTTGATCTCACACCCATCAATTATTTTTTGGGAATCTGAAAGTACCACAGTGGCTTTCTCCACAGGTGTTGTGCTTTCTACGGTCTGTTCAATAGTGACTGTCTTGTGCACAGTCACCGTTTCCATTCTAGTGACAGTCACTATCTCTGTTTCGGATTGTGAAGTTTCCTGGTGGTTTTTCCGGGTTATTACAGTCAGTTCAGTGTCGGTGACCCCGTCTTCGGTGCAAAGTGGTCCCTTTGGAATTTTGCCTAAGTTTGTTTCCGCAGCCTTGTTTTTCACTTCTGCAGTGACTGGAATCTCCACTGGGGGCACTGCAGGAAGATAAACAACCGCTTTGGACACAGTCTGGTCCACAATTGGTGTAGGAACATCCTGATTTAACGTCACATCAATTGACATTTTGGCCTGTAACTTATTTTCGTCATCAGATGGTCCCTCTAGCTTAACCGTGGGTGGCAGTGTTGGTGTTCCGGATGCATTTTGTGTCACATCCAATGAAGCCTGGATTTCAGAAGCCTTTTCTGCAGTCATCTTAACGTCAGGGGATTCTGCATTTTTCATTGTCGTGGCTTTCTCACGGAAGGTTTTCTTTTTTTTCTTTTTGGATTTGGAGCTTGTTTCAACCTCAATGTTGTCTCCAGAAACATTCTCTGTCACAACAATGCTTGCATTATTCTGATGTGTAGAGCATTCATTTTTCAGCAATTCAGCCTGCTGTTCTGAGGGAGTAGGAACATCAGCCACCTTCAGTGGTTTTTCAGCTTCTTTCACACTTTTCTTCATAGTTGTCTCTTTGCTCTTTATGGTCTCCAGACCGGTGCTCATGTGTGACGAGATAACCACTGTTGTGCTTACAGTCTCAACTACCGATGTGGTGGGTTCCACGGTAATCTCTGCATTACCCTTATGTGGCAAAACATTGACAGGGAGACATTTAGCTGGAAATTCATCAAGCTTCGGAGCCACTTCAACTGTAGACCTCTTTTCCTCCTTCATGGGCTCCACTGTCAGTGGCTTGTTGGTTGTCTTTTCAGCTTCAGGTTTTAGCTTTTGAGCCACTTTAACTGTAGACCACTTTTCCTCCTTCATGGGCTCCACTGTCAGTGGCTTGTTGGTTGTCTTTTCAGCTTCAGGTTTTAGCTTTTGAGCCACTTCAACTGTAGACCTCTTTTCCTCCTTGACGGGCTCAGCTGTCAGAACTGGCTTGTTGGTGGTCTTTTCTGCTACAGGTTTGCGCTTTTGAGCCACTTCAACTGTAGACCGTTTCTCCTCCTTGATGGGCTTAGCCATCAGAAGTGGCTTGTCGCTGATCTTTTCAGCTACAGGTTTGAGCTTCTGAGCCATTTCGATTGTAGACATTTTCTCCTGCTTGATAGGCTCAGCTGTCAGAAGTGGCTTGTTGGTGGTCTTTTCAGCTACAGGTTTGAGCTTTTGAGCCACTTCAACTGTAGACATTTTCTCCTCCTTGATGGGCTCAGCTGTCAGAAGTGGCTTGTTGGTGGTCTTTTCAGCTACAGGTTTGAGCTTTTGAGCCACTTCAACTGTAGACATTTTCCCCTCCTTGATGGGCTCAGTTGTCAGAAGTGGCTTGTTGGTGGTCTTTTCAGCTACAGGTTTGAGCTTGTCCTGAGTTATAGTTAATTTTGAGGTTCTAGTGATAGACCATTCAGCTGAAGTGGCAGGCGCAATTGGCTCCCAAACCACCTTTGCTTCACTTTGCTCTTGTTTAATTTCTCTGGTGAGATGAGTTGAGGTTGAGATGGCAGGCTTGCTGGAGGTCTGGAGGTCTCCTGGAGGTTTAGGTCCCACCTGAGGTTCAGGCTTGTTAGTAACCTTCTGGGGCTTCTCTTTAACAACTGCAGTTTCAACAGGGGCCTTCACTTCAGTCACCTTCATTTGTTGCGGAGAAGCATTTTCAAACATAGTCTTCTGTTCTTTTACATTCTTCGGGAGAGGAGTTGAGGCAACTGAGTATTTAATTTCACTAGGCTGTATAAGCTCTTCTTTAGACTTGTCTTTCTTTGTTTCGTTGACAGAATACTGAAGAGAAGCCTTTGAGATTACAACCTCAGACACAGCTACCGGCGGTGAGGTGTGTGTTTGATCTTTCGTCTTAGCCTGCACCACGTGGGCTTTTCCAACGGAGATCTCAGACACTGGACTCTGTTGAGAGGTGATGAGAGGCTTGTTCCTGCTGACAGAATCATTCTGCTGAGATGACAAAGAGGTTTTGTTAACCTGGTCTTCACCCGTAACAGTGTCGCCTTTGCTGAAGCCCCTGCCTTTCATATAGAGATGCTGATGCTGGTCCTTTGCTTCCCATGATGCTCTTGGTCTGACTGGCTCAGCGGCAGCCGGGCGGCCTCTAAACCTGGGGGTTCCATCGTTGAACCCTTCCTCTCCTCCGTCGGCCCTCTTATGGCGGTAGTCTTGGCGCTCGGCCAGCCCCTCGCGGCTCTCTGACCCAGGCTTGGGCACGTACGACGTAGGGCCCTCGATGGACTGGACGTGCGCAGCACGGCGAGAGATGGCCAGCGTGGCCGTGGACCTCTTCACCCTCTGCAGGGAGGCAGGGACGATCTCGGCCGGAAGGCGGAGGTAGTCACGCAGGTAGATGATTCCCTCGTTAGAGAGATACCAGTAGAAGTGCCTCCAGGCGAACGTTTCTGTCACGTAGCCCCTGGACTTAAGGGAGCCCATGACTCGGATCACCTGCAAGTTGGCGATGGCCGGTATCTCAGGGTGTTTGGTCTGAGGCCTTTTGTCCTTCTTGGCCACCATGACACCATCTCGAAACAGGAGCTCGTAGATGGCCCTCAGCTCCCTGAGGGGCATAAGCATTCCGGCCACCATTGTACTGTATGCTCTACTTTCTCACTCAGGATGAGTAGTAGAAAAGGGCTGAAAAGCTTCTCGCGAGGGAACGTTTACTAAATGACCTCACTCGTAGGTATGTGAAACGATCCAGTGGCAAAACCAGCTGCCACGTGATTTTCAATTAGAAGTAATCCTTTCGTTTTTAGTGTCTTGCTTTTGCTTCTTTTGTGTTCGGTTTTCCCTTTTCAAAAATGCAACAAAAAATAAAATAAAAGGAGTCGTAAATGACGTTCCAATGTCCACGAGTGTTGGTTTTTCCTCTAGCACAGTGGAGAAAGTACTGGTCCCCCCCTACAGTCGGGCTGGCTGGGGAGTTGAACACTCTGTACTGCCGAGACGGCAATGACAGAATGGAAGAGAGGGAGAGGGAGAGAGAGAACAAGAGAGGGAGAGAGAGAGGAGTGTGTGTGTGTGTGTGTGTGAGCAAGTGAAAGAGGGAGAGAGAAAGAGAGAGTGCGGCTCACGATTCAGCTCCTCCTACCTTCTCTGTATAATTCGGAGGACAAGATGGCATGGAAAAAAGTACCAAAGACGCAAAAGAAAACAAAATCAAACGCGGAGAAAAAAAATTCCCTACGCGCAAATGCGAAAGTAAAACATTTTAAACGGTCTCCTTGGAAACGTGATAAAGATTCACAGCGAGCGAACCAAAATGAATGGAACAGTACACCTATGCAGTGTGGTCGGAGCACATGTAGTGTTGCTCTGTACACTGCACAGAAACGCCCACCCGCACTCGAGCACACGCCTCCTCCAATAAACACACATACATAGTCACAAACAGGCCGGCGCTAACCGACACACCCACACACACTCCCCTCGGCATGTCGCAGCATTCAATTTAAGAAGTGGGCCGTGACTTAAGAGATTAGTGGCAGGATAGCTGCACGGGCACTTGGCCTACACCTAGGTTTACGTACGGCGAAAGACACGTCAGGTATTATTATCGGAAGACATTGTTTAAAATGACTGTTCTCCAAAGTTCTCAGACACTCCCAATTTCTCGGAGCAATGTTTTTACATCGCATCGTACAACCGCAATGGTTGTGTGTCGAATATAGGTTTGACATTTGAAGAAGAGATAACGCTGAGCAGACATTATGACCAGGATAGAGTGACAATGACGGTTGAATATAGTGGATGAGACATTGGATGCAGCTCACAATAGAACTGGTATCACATACCGACCTATTCATATTAGTGTTTGTTTGGCAGGGCACTTAGCGACCACCAGGTGGAGGAAATGAAAGAGACTGACCAACTGAAAGGGTGACTCATTTACGATGACGCAACCGGACAGCAAGAAGCCCCGTTCTGTTTGCTTCTCTGCCGGGGGGTACTTGGGTCCCAATGCCTCAAAATAGCAGTGAACCAAGGGTCTCTCTCTCGTGCGTACGACTATATAAAGAGAAGCACATTATAGCTAACCTTTTCTGCACTACCAAGAACATGAGATCATGTTACCAGCCCCCTGGATCACTTTTCCCTCTCCTCCTCCTGTGCATCTGTCTTTCTCTCTCATCTCTCATCTCTCTCTCTCTCTCTCTCTCTCTCTCTCTCTCTCTCTCTCTCTCTCTCTCTCTCTCTCTCTCTCTCTCTCTCTCTCTCTCTCTCTCTCTCTCTCTCTCTCTCTCTCTCTCTCTCTCTCTCTCTCTCTCTCTCTCTCTCTCTCTCTCTCTCTCTCTCTCTCTTTCTCTCTTTCTCTCTCTCTTGGTCTGTCAGTGAGAGCGACGTCTTCTAGGCTGGCCGATCTCTGACATCCATATGAAAAAACCCAACGGGTAAACTGCACCGCACTGAAGGGAAATCTATCTGTAGTTGACTGTAATTGATGTGCAGCGGTGCAGGGAACATAGTAAAATGGACCTGGAAGGAGTGATACAGTGGTTGTGAATGGGGCAGTAATGTGAGGACACGTACGCCCCTGTTGACTGAAACCACACACCATTCCATATGCGAGCGCCAGTGAGGGGAACTGTGTTGATTTTGATTTACCATGGCGACCGCCGTATAAAGAGAACGTACTCTGACTCACTCTTAGTAACCAATCTATGAATGTGTCCTTCTGGACAGCTGGACCACGCGGACCCCTTCCTGACAGCTGTCCGGCCAAACTGCAGACTTGGTTTGCATGTGGCCTACCTGGGATCACCTATCAGGTCATTCAAGCTCGGCATGGAGCGTAATTAGAGCCTTTACATGTGAACCGCGAGGCCCTTCCCTCTGTGTCATTTCATGAAACATCTCAGCGGTTGATTTCAAAGTTACATTATAACCGTCAATTACTAGGCCTGGCAATCATTGTATGTAAACAAACACAATGAGACACCTTTTTCAATTGCATCTATTCTTAAATGTAATAGACCGTGTGCCGCGAGCCCGTGCCAGTAGTGGATTTACCTGTATGACTGGGGCGATTCAAAATGGTTGGTGTTCAGTGCTACTTTTACTAGATTGAGAGTCACAGAGCAGGGAGTTGGCTGGGAGGTATGCAAAGTCTTTCTCAACAGCCTCCCTAAGGTGGGAAGCAGTTCTCAGGGTCTCGATCTTACAGCCTTACAACAGGATGAAAATGGTATTTTGTGCATGTTGGGCTTCGTCTGACTACAGAGTGGGTGGTGAAATATGGCGATGGGATTTGACAATTGTGTGTGTGTGTGTGTGTGTGTGTGTGTGTGTGTGTGTGTGTGTGTGTTGTGCAAACAATGTTGATCACTATCACAGAAATGATCATTCACAATGGATGACAGGAGCTGTGACTTGCATCTCTCGGCACTTGGGATAAAGATCAGCAGTAGAAGTAGCAGAAGTGTAAGACAGCCTACATCAGAACAGAGAAAATCACATGTACACATGAACTGCAAACAAAGCAACCCACGGTGATTACATGGAAGACAGCCATTAAGCTAAAGACATTTGTGTGGAGGTTTCCCTCTCATTAGTGCTCATGTGCATGATGATGGCCACTGCTTTGCTCTCTGGGCGGCCTGACAGTTTGATTTCGCGCACTGGTTATGCAGTGAAGTACACAGCACACTTCAAAGTACCCACGTAGGGAACACTAAGGTGGCTTCAAGCCCAGTCCTGAGTCATCCCAGTATTTCAATACAATCTTGTGTTCTTATAATCACAACCTCACAGTTGCTTATACATGCAGTGTTATTGTACACTTGTTATACTGCCATAGTATACAGTATACTGGCATAGTATCCCCAGCAACTCTGTCAAGATGACATGTGGTTAATCAACGTGATCAAATAGAGAATGAGCTGCCGGTATCCCCTTGTGTATCACCATTACATTACATTACATTACATTACATTACATTACAGACATTTAGCAGACGCTTTAATCCAAAGCGATTTACAATAGCGCGATTTAACAAAGGTAGGTAAGAGAAAAATGTGTCACCAGAACTCAAAAGTGCATTTCATTCTTAACCATGTTATATTTGGTTTTAATTTCATTGAAACGTAATTTAAAAGTAACTGCCAAAATAGTTGAACTCCCGGAACACCATAGTGTAATTCAGGAATAAGGCCGTGATTGTGGTGAGTCCATTCAAAGTAATTACACTCGGACAGACCGACTGAATGAAGCGGGGTTTACGGGCACCACGCTGTCCCTCGGCTTCGGTTTCTTAGACTTCCACACGGGCCAGAAATAGACCTGACAGGACTACTAGTGGAGGTCCTGGCACACCAGGGCCTCGTGGTGCAGCCCACGTGAACTCCCCTCTGATATCAGAGCCCGACCACTTCAGCCGGCTACAAGGAACCACAAAGGTCAGAGGGGATCGGTTGGTGCGGAGGGACGTTTGTGACTGTGGGTGAGGGGTGATCTTCAGGAATCATTGTGAACTCAAAGCTATTCCCAAACCCGTGTCTTTATACTTTCTGTGGCCTTGGACACACACACAATCACGTCAAAAGGAATCGTGCCGTGAAGTCAAAGGATGTACGACTACTGTCCCACAATAACAGTAGTTAGTAATAGTTTATAATCATCAATGTTTACAATTGAGTTGTAGATATTTGGCAGATCGTTTTGGAGTAATTTTCCAAAAGGTTTAGTTTTTATGAAGCAGAAGAACGTGTACAACAACGCATGTTACTGTGTTCTTGTGTGCAAGAGGAGCACTTTAGAGCACCACCTCTTTAACATTAGGGGAGCAGATGTTCTGGACAGGAAGTAGCAATCAAGAGTTCTGTTATTGCAATCCCTGCAGAGCGGCTGAATCTCAAAGTGCAAGCAGGCTGCTGCTGCAGTACTATCACACATCCATTGTCTATACTCCAAGTGTATTTGAGCAAGGCATACCAAACTTAGACTCCGTCCGGAGGTTGCGGCAGACCTATCCACTCCGCGGCACGTTACGCCCCGTGTCGGTCGGGGTGTGCATGAGTGTGTGTATGTGTTGAAAAGGGATATGTGTACGGGGGGACATATTTCAAGCATGAGTCTTGAGTAAACCGACTACAAGTTCTAAACATTAGCCAGCGGTAGAGTTCCTCTTTCAGTCTAGCTCAGGGAAACCACCCATGCCAACTGAGAGCTGTGGAACGCGGAACCACACACAGAAACAGCAACAACTCAATAGACTTGTTTTGGGGTATAAGTCTCACAGCGGGCCGGGCCTGAGGTTGAGTTCTACAAACAACAACTCCAGAGCCACCGGTACGATTTTCAAATTCCTTAAAATTCATGAGGAAGATAACATCTCATCTACATATCACCAGAGGGAACATGTGTACTTTGCTACGGGGGTTGTGCTTTGGGGGTGAAGGATCCCCTTCAGTGACAGCTGTCTTCTCTCAAAAGGCTGACTCCTGTGTAAGGGGACTGACACCTCACACTGAGGAATGTGTCAAAGCAGCTGAACAAGGGCCCCGAAGACCCCCCAGAGTCGACCTGTACCAGCACACGGCCGGGGACCCTTCAGTCCTCTGTCCGTTTGGAGGTACGGCTCGGCCTGCAAAGGATATTCCACAGAACAAAGACATGCAGAGGTGCCCAAATGTACTGTATGTTCTTTGCACACGCGCCCGCTGTTTGCATGCAAATGTGGTTTGGCACATGGCACAACAGTGGATGGTAATTGTAATGGTTTTCTGGTAAGGTAAGCAATCACCGCAGAGCCCCTCCCTCCCTCCCTCCCCGGTCAACAAGACACACAAAGAATACCGATTTCTGAAAGCATTCAAACACGTTATCCAGCCTGACTGAAACAGTTGCTCACATCATTATTTATAGTTTGTGAAAAATAGTTCACAGCTTAAAGGTGGACATGGTTTCACAGCTAGGTTGAACTCAAATCATAGAGTTTAAATAATATTTCTTAGGCCTTGGCCCACTCACACACAACATGATGATGGCACCACACCGATTATCACAGTATTCCGCTTCTGTCTCTTCTGACTGAGAATAAAGATTGGGCACATAGTACAAACAGACTATAAACATCTCGTTTTCATGTGCTGTTTACATCCCCTTGCATGTAAACAGCACAGAGCAGGTGTGCCAACATGGGCAGAGCCAGACGTCTCTGAATCGCAGGAGAGAAGAGCCATTAAGGAGTTAACCCCTGGGTCCGGACGTTAAGCCCTGTCCAGAGAGCTAAACGTGGACAATCTGTGATATTTAGGGGACATTTAAAATAGGTCTACAGAGGAAGCATTGAGTGTGATACGTGTGGTATATGGAGGGCTATGCATATGGTACAGGGATATGAGAGAGGCAACATGATTGGCTAAAAGAGAGAGGGGCGGCAGGCTTTGCAGTATGAACTAAACCTTTGTTTTTACTGTACACTTTACTAAACACCGTGCGCACAAAGTGTTTCCAGACAAAGAGCCTTGTGTTTAAAGAATTGGTGAACGAAAACACGGAAAGAGAGAGCGTGAGAGACAGAGAGAGAGAGAGAGAGAGGAGAGAGAGAGAGGGAGAGAGGAGGAGAGAGGGAGAGGGAGAGAGAGAGGGAGAGAGGAGAGAGGAGAGAGAGAGAGAGAGAAAGGTGTGTTTGGCATTTGTCAAACTGCAGCTAAAATAAACAAGCCCCTGTGCTGGGGTAATTAAGATTTAAAAAGTGGAACACTCGACATGAAGAGTTCTGTGCATTGTGGGTACTGCAGCCGAGGAACAATAAACACAAATGAATGTCCTGAAATAACTACCACAAACGATGGGAACATATGCATGTCTGTGTACCAATCATAAGCAGTTGGCGTTCCTTAATCATAGCTTTAAACAATGCGGGCTGAAAAGCGAAGCCAGTAAAATTGTTACTACAGCTCTGGGATCAGCGAATGTTTAACCCGCTGTGGTGCTGAGAATAAAGGTTGGCACTTGGCTTGCTGTACGCACAAACCAAAGTGGAAAAGCTATAAAGAGGGGCTGGCTTGAGGTGCAAACAAACAAAAAAATAACAGGACAAGGCTTATTTTGTGTCCTAAACTCTACAAGTCATACTGATCGGACGGGCTTCTCCTTTTCCTGTGTGGAAAGAGAAATAAAGTCAGCGATTCTTCTCCCCTTCCTCACCCTCAGAAAAAGCTGCAGCCGTAACAACCAAGCCAAATCCCACTCGCCCTCCTCCCGTCAAGGTCTGCCTCTCTCTCTCTCTCTCTCTCTCTCTCTCTCTCTCTCTCTCTCTCTCTCTCTCTCTCTCTCTCTCTCTCTCTCTCTCTCTCTCCTCTCTCTCTCTCTCTCTCTCTCTCTCTCTCTCTCTCTCTCTCTCTCTCTCTCTCTCTCTCTCTCTCTCTCTCTCTCTCTCTCTCTCTTCTTCAATTGTGGAACTGGGAATTCGGTATACGCTGACAATCTGAAACCGTGCACACCACAGCGTCAGAGCGCGGTCTCCCGCCATAATGATGGAATAATTATATGTGGCACGTCTTGTGACAAGTCATACAAGAAGGGGTGTGCGGGTTTCCGCATATGATTCAGAAGCGGCATGGGGCTACCAGGGTGGCATCCACGTGTTCCCATGGCATCCATTCTGTCTACCGGGACGGGTACATCGTGATCTTGCAAAAGCAGTTATGTTCGAGCGGTTTGGGGGCGCGAGGTTACATAACGTTTCCAGTAAAGACAGGTTCCAGCAGAGACACACTGCTTTATGGGATTGATGGAAGGCTCTACCCCCCCTGGTCTGTCTTCTTGTTCGCGTTCAGGGCTGTATTTAAGATAAGCTAGACATGCACACCCCATTCTGGGTTGAGTTTTACTGCTGTGGAATGCTGTGTTAGTTTACCATCGTAAAGCTCTTCTCATCCAAATCCATATGACTGAGGAACTGCCGTTAACTGTTAGTTTTGCCCTTTGTTACTAGGATTTAGCGATTTCCAGTGTAGGGCATCAGAAATTATCTGGAGCTAACTTACCTTTTTTAGAGGTACGCCAAAAGCGATCCCCGAGGAGGTCTCCACTGTCCACACTGCTTTGATTTAGCATGGTTCACCCTCACTATCCCGTCAAAAACTACCGCTGGCTGCCTCTGCCGAGCCCCTGGAAGCCCCTGGCACGGCAGGCAAGCAAAGCGGAGAATCAGGCTCAAGGAGGGGAAGGGGACCAGGGAGAAAGGGAGTGGGAGTGGAAGGGTGCCGGCTATGTGTGGACAGAATAAAGTACAAAAAAATAGAAGAAACAAAGGAGTCTCTTCATTCCCTTCTCAACAAAAAAAATGGGGGGCAAACAACATCTAGACTATAAATCTGAGGGCCTCCTTGGACCGGACATTTCCTTCTTTCACTGCCCCGGCTACCGCTGCCCAATGTCCCTCACATCTCGGAGAGCCACATTGTCCCAGCAACACTGACTGCAGGAGACACAACACTGGAGGCCTTGTTCGAAAACAAGGCCTCGGATATTTCAGCCCACAGTGGTTGGGAGGCCAAGGGTGGACATCGTAAAGCATCGAGACGAGGGACAAGCAAGATAATAAGACGTACAAAAGGGGAATGGGAGGATGGGAGGGTGGAGTTGACTCTTGCCAGCACAGCTATGAGCAAGTGAACTAAAAGACAGACCAGTGAGACATCCAGAGAGCCTTTGCCTCTAGAAAATTGTATGTGGTCGGCTCCTGCATACTTATGGAAATTACCTGTTGCAAGGGAGACACACGCAAGCCAACCTTCTCTCCATGCGTGTCCTTTGGGAACGAGTGACTGTGGGGATTCCTACACATATTTGGTTCTTCGTACTCTACGCAATGACAATAAAGGCATTCTCATTCTCATTCTTGAATGTTGAATCTTGAATTCTGATGCAAGCTATTTTTCGATGATGGAAGACCTTGGAAAGGTGTGACCGGTATGTGGAGATAAGATTTGTCAGATAATAGACCTTGCCTAACTACTCTTGACTATTGGCAAGAGACATTAACCATGCTGCATCGACTTGAATAAACACATTTCAATGGCGATGTGGAAATTGTAATGTTCTGTACTGAATACAGAACATCTTGTGTTGTTCTGAAGTGTTCCGGATTTCCCAAATAGTCTAACCAATGCTAACTAGAAACAGACCATCACAAAATGGTGCGGGAGTGGGCCTGGTAAAGGGAGTTTAAAATGGCTGTTTAACACACACACACACACACTGGTCTGAAGGTGCCAGCTCCCAGAGGCTAGTCTAGTTGCGCCACCCAGAGACATGCTACTGACTTTGATAGAGAGAGACAGAGACAGAGACAGAGACAGAGACAGAGACAGAGACAGAGAGAGAGAGAGGGAGAGAGAGAGAGAGAGAGAGAGAGAGAGAGAGAGAGAGAGAGAGAGAGAGAGAGAGAGAGAGAGAGAGAGAGAGAGAGAGAGAGAGAGAGAGAGAGAGAGAGAGAGAGAGAGAGAGAGAGAGAGAGAGAGAGGGAGAAGGAGAAGGAAAGAGAGGAAAAGAGAGAGAGAGACAGAAAGAGGGGGGGGATGCATGTTCCTCTATTACCCTGCCATGTGATTGGACTGTTTATATTAGACACTGGAAGCCAGACAACCGCTTTACTGATCGCCGATCACAAGTTTGTGATTAGTGTGATGAAGTGGGACTTTAGTGAGTCACCATGAAAATACAAAATTTCAAAAACGATGGGCAAAAGGGAAGCAGTCGAAATCGAAACGAAGGAGGGGGGGGGGGGGGGGGGGGGGGGAGGACCATGTGAGGAATGTTTTCCAATGACTCAGACCACACGTGGGTGTGTCCACGCTGGCTAGCTGGCTTTTGGTTTCCATGGCGATCAAACCCACGACCGGGGTAGGAAATGTTCATGCGTTGTCCACCTCTGAGGTTGCAGGGGAACGTGGGCTCGCCATGGTTACCACGGGCAACAGCTCTTCAAACAAAAAAAACCTGACACCGGATCCGGGAGGACGGCGATCCTTCCTGACATTCTGTCACAGGGGCAGATTTGCATTGCGGGCTCTCAGAGACTGAGGTGTATTTTTAGATTGACCAATCGGAAATGCACACACACATATGTGCACACACACACACACACACACACACACACACACACACACACACACACACACACACACACACACACACACACACACACACACACACACACACACACACACACACACACACACACACACACACACACACACACACACACTAAATCCTTTGCAGGTATACCTTGACCCACCAAACTACACATGCACCCCACATGTGTACACACACACACACACACACACACACACACTAAATCCTTTGTAGGTATACCTTGACCCACCAAACTACACATGCACCCCACATGTGCACGCCCACACACACACTCACACACACACACACACACACACACACACACACACACACACACACAATAAATACAACAACACATGCACATGTACGTGGCTACACCACACACGCACACACCAGAAGGTGATTTATTATCCGCATTCCCACAAAAACAATTCCATCTGGAGAGAATGAATCAGTTGCATTATTTTCTCTCAGCCAATCATAGAATGGGACAGGGAGACGAAAGACACAAGGAGAGAAGGTTTCGCCTTTCATGAAACAAAGACTTCCAGTAACTTCTGTCATTTGCTTTGCTCGGCGTGGAGAATAAGCGACCTATTCTCCCCCTCCCGAAGCTTCGAACACGGACTCCAGCGGTGACTCACGCTTTTGTCATCTCTCCATCAAGTTTATGAACTGTGTTCAGGGCTCCCACAAGAGAGCTCTGTTCCGCTCGCATCGCAGAGAGACGCCGTGTGTCGTCGCATCGGCGCCACGAAAGGACGGGTCCGGGTAACAGAGAGGCGCAACATTGAGGTAGTATATGTATCTGTAATAATACATCCTGCCCTTACTGGGAGATCACTTTAACATTTCCATTCACAAGCACTCTGGTCCCAGCGTGGAAAGAGACATACGGAGTTCGATGTCGATGGTGTGCGCTCCTCGATTATGTGCTATTACAGCCCTCAAGGGCTTTTCTGTCCCACAGAGTTCTCTTTGATATACAACTGGCCGGGATCCAGGCTGCATCGGCTACACAGGACCCCGGGACACTGAGGCCTCGCTGTGGAGTAAACCAAGCGCTCCATGCCTTATAATCGGGGGTTGAGGTTGCCGCCTGTTGCCACATTGACCCAGCAATCATGAAAATGTGTCCGATTTTTGTGTATGAGTTGTGGCCAGGACCACACAGACAAGATACTCGCTGGCACCGGTACATTCAGATTGCACTGAGCCTTCCCCTTTTGTCTCTCCCGATGAGCGCAGCAGGGGTTGGGTCGAGGCTTTACTGTATCCTGTTTTTCAATTCTGAAGCCCATGGAAAATATGCCTCGGGTTACACGTTACTGACGCGGGACGTAAGAGTCTAAACAATGGGCACGGCGGCACGGTATCCTGAGGACCTTCCTCCCAAACGTACGGCCGTAAATAACACACAAGGACAGAGCTAACATTACATTACATTACAGTCACGATGACACTTTTGTCCAAAGCAAACTCAAAATAAGGTCATTGAACCTAGAGATCAATCAAGAGAACTACAAGTCACCAGAAGTCATAAGAGCATTTCCTTCCTAACAACACGCCTCCAAGAGCTCCCAAGACTTAACACAAGCCAGGCACCAATCTGCACTGCAAAGACAATTCACTTATGTATCACGGCCATCAATTCACATGCTTTTTTTCACCATTACTTTACATTGTGTTTAGTATAGTGTTGTTTATAGTTTATGCTATAGTTTATAGTAGATCGTATGATCGTATATAGTGTTGTAAAGAGTATAGTATTGTAAAGTATAGTATTGCACAGTGTAGTATAGTGTAGTATAGTAGTATAGTATTGTTGTAGAAACTCATAATGTGGGGGTGAATGGGGAGTAAGCATTCCATTGTACTTATATATATATATATATATATATATATATATATTAAATAAAGAATCTTGAATCTTGAATCCTACATTGTCCGGTCAACGCTAAAAGAGAAGCAACGTGAAGCTAGCCTGGTAGTAATTGTGTGCAAACTGTTGGTCCTTGGAAAACGTGTGGCAACACCCGGGACACGCAGAGCTGTCCTACCGTGACCAGCCACCTATCAGGTTACTCCCTTGACACCACTGACATTTTCTTTATGTCTTTACAGAGCCAGTGAGCGCCTCACGGTGAGGCCCAGAAGAAGGGCATCTAATGGAGAACACATTGTGGAACAACATCGACATATTAGTATAAGAAGTGGTGCCATTCAGCGGCCTTGCCTCACGCGGAAATGCAAATATTACACTGCACTCTTCGTACCAATGCGATTAGTCAGATATGCACACATGGCATCAAATCGCTTAAAAAAAAGGGTTGTGCTTCAGCAGTAATCTAAAACCAGTCAGATAAGCTTTTGAAGCCAGCTCTCAGGCTTTGTTGAAATGACAATGAATACTATGAAGGGTGCGGCCATTGTGCACTGGTTCACTATTGTGCACTTCTGCAAAAGGATCTATAGGGAAGCTTATAGGAAGACACTATGAGATGTAGTGCCTGGTACCCACTGCAAAGTATACAACATATATCAACGCACAGAACAAAAATAATGACACGTCATACATACAAACAAAACACACTTATCATATCATAAGTGTGTGTTTGGGTATGTTGACACTGAACATGCACATTCTTGGCATAGTAACGAAGGGCACAGTTTAGAGTTAAAAGATAGACGGAAAAGGGAGGCCCATGGCTCGCTCTCTCTCAGACACACCAACACAAACAGCCCATCGCTGCTTCATGAGCTGGTGGGCTGCAACAAAACCAAACATTCCTCCATGAGAGGCTGCAGAATGGACTTAAAGGGCCCTGAGCAGAGATCTTCCAGACCAATGAGTACAAGTAAAAGTGGAGGCGGAGAGGGGAGAGGGGGGGTTGGCCTCACCCAGGTGTTACGCCCCTCCGTGGTGAGAATGTCCGTAGGACATTCCAGACACACAAAAAAATGTTAAAAGAATAGATGGTGTGTGTGTGTGTGTGTGTGTGTGTGTGTGTGTGTGTGTGTGTGTGTGTGTGTGTGTGTGTGTGTGTGTGTGTGTGTGTGTGTGTGTGTGTGTGTGTGTGTGTGTGTGTGTGTGTGTGTGTGCATGGGCAAGTCACAACCAAACCCTCTAAGGCACACACATCTGATGGTTTTACGACAACGGTCATATCAGGTGTGTGTGACAACGGTCATATCAGGGTGTGTGATGTGTGTCAGTGGGTGGGTGTAGGTGTAGGTTGGACCTGTGAAATGTGTGTAAGCCCTGATGAAGATCTGGAGGGAGATGAGTCAGTTGCTAAGAGTCCTGATCCTCATTTTACTCATTTATTAATTATGTAAACCCTGCCCCAACTTAAAGACAAGTTGTACTCCACTAACATTGCAGACTAATATAACAACAGCACAAAATCACTCCAAAGACCGATAAGGCACCACAACGAGAGCCCTTACCATAACACTATCATGAGATAATCGACATTATTTCATGAATGCTTTCCAATTAACGCTTTTAAGAATTTAAATTACAGTACTTTCACATGGCAGATCTTGGGGATTCTTCTGCCAACAAAGGGGTGGAAGAGGCACTCACCTGAAAAAGAAAGAAAGATAGACAGACAAGTATTAATTAATACATTAGCTGGTATTTCCCCCCTTTATGCACTCATTCGGCAATATGTCTTAGATTAGTGAGTCAAAAGGGACTACGGCTACAGACGATCTCATACGAACACATGTGTTCGTACATCTGTCAGAACACTCAGCTTGGAAGAAACATCTTTTTTATTGGCACACTTTTGACAGTGACGCAAGTGGTGTGTTTAAAGACCCAAGAACCAAACGCAACATTGGATTTCAATCAAGATCTTGCGACGAGCTGATAATACACAACAGGCATGGCTTAGCATAGCTGCATGCATGGGCTTTGAGAGAGAAGCTGCATGGCTGATAGGGAGAGGAATGACACCCTCAGTGTCCACGAGGCATCCGAACGTGGACTCTCGGGAACGTGCGAAGTGCGCCATCTGCTGGCCGAGTAAAGGAATGACTTCTAGTTAGAATGGTTAGTAAAAACCAAAGTCTGCGGTGGTTTCCTTCAGTTTGTCATCATCAGCCAGAGATTAAACCCGAAGCGCTGAACTGCATGGTATATCACCTCCTGTCCAGCAGTCCTGCGACGCTAAAGTCTGATTCGTGAGACGAATGCAATGCAAATCGTCAAGATATATTTCGAAGATTAAAAAATTCAAAAATCTAAAGTATTGTTCAGGTCAAATTTATATTTTCTTTTACATAAAATATGAAATACTGAATTGCATTTACAACATTTAACAACTACATACTTTTTTTGTGGTGAACTATACAAAATCCAAAAATAACCCAAATCTGCCCTTTCCTATAAGAGTGTCGGCTCAGTTAAAAGTCCCCTCCTGGCATTTTCCACCCACACAGTTCTCCTGACCCCCACTCCTCCCAGCACCAACTGTCCCCATGAGTTATACACAAGTGTTAATCATCTCCCTACTGGTTCCAGTGTAAACCAACACTCTTGGTAAATCATTACCTTCTTATGGCATCAGTCAACAAGGAGACATGCAGCACTATGATCGTACACTTCAAACATTTAATATGACTTTTTGAGTGGCTGTCAAGTCAATCAAGTCATTTTTATTTGTAAAGCCCTTAATCAAAGTTATAGTTTCAAAGGCCTTATGGTTACGATGGTATCAATCAAACCATAGCTTAGTATTTACATTCGTTTAAAAAAAGGATAGTTGTAAAGAATTGTCACTTTGGTGATGTGTGATGAATAAATGTCAACATAGAGAGTTTGAAGGAGGTTGCCACTTTCATCATGCTGATTCAACACATGCAGTGTGCACACTTGACCTCTAGGGGGCGAAACTTGCAACCTCCCTCTCCTATCCCACAAACCCCATAAGAGCTCCCTGGTCTTTGTCCAGCTTCTGTGGCCTGACCAGGGACCACCTCCAGACTGAAAACCCCCACACAGCCCGGACAGACACACGGGTCTTTTGTGCTTCTCTGTGGTCGGCGTGTCGGGGATGACTTTGACGAACACTCTGGTTTTGACAGAGCTATGCCACAGTCATATATTTTCCTCCAGGGGTCATTAGAGTAGAGTGAAAAAAAGGGCTTTTTATAGCATCTCGGTCTGTAGCCGCGAGAGACTTGGGAACAGGACACAGTAGGTTTTGGGAGGCTGAGCAGAGCACAAAGAGTTGTTATGTGCTGCCAAACCTGCCGTCAAAGTATACTGGTGTGGGCTCCTCGGCAAAGAAGAGACTTTTAAATCTCTCTGACACTGTGTGGATTCCCACCAACTTCAAAACAACAACCTTGAGTCTGTGATTTGCTTCTGGCCTCTTAAGTGTCTCATTGGCACACAAGATGCTTGCTCAAAGTTCAATGACTCATTTGCTATATTATATGGTTCAGTTATATCCCGATTCAGAGAACAAGATGTTTATGTTTATATATATATATATGAGTGGGACTTTCTAAATATAGACTGACCTCACTTCTTAGTAAAATATGGAACTGACCCACACGTCCTACTTCCTGCTGAGCTTGCATCAGGTGCAGTCCAAACTCGACCCGTTAGATTATCACTGGGTCTACAGAAGAGCTGAATCAGCCCAATGAGTTGGCACAATTATTTTAGTTTGTTTAGTTCAAACTTTGTTTGGATTTAATAATTAATAATAATAATAACACATTGAACATATTCAAAGGTGCTGTATAGGTAAGGTTTAAGAGCTGGTATTGTGGGTGTCATGTGTTTGAAGTGGCAGAGCTGTTCGTCAGCTGTTAGCAAAAGTGAAATACCTCCTGTGACAACTTGGGTTGACCTGCACCTGCCTCAGTCGTTTACAACGTCACATTCTGAATTTTGACCAATCAGAGCAACTCTTCCCTGATTTCCTTGGTAGGGGCGACTCCATCTTGCCTGTTATTCAGAGGCGCGTGAAGCTAACACTTCTCAGTGCAAGCAGGGAAAGGTATGGGGAGGGAGGGGACATGTATTTGAGTTGTTTAGCGTAAACATGATGCTGCTGCACTACTGGCACTTTAAATGCTCTTAAAGTTTTTTTGAAAAAAAAGAAAATGTACATTCAACACATATCATTTAAGTCACTTTGCGGCTCTTTTTTTGTTTATTTTATTGTATATATTATTTTTATTTGTATGGTGCTTCACATTAGATTAGATTAGTATTTGAACAGATAAGACAATATTGATATATATCTAAGTACCACAAGAAATGTACATGGCTATCATACAGGTATGTAAACAATACATATGTCAACTATAGGGAGAGATTGGAAGTTATGAATACAGTGCAAGGCAGTTGAAGACATTGATAGGGATAGGATATAGTCAGCAGAGTTCAGAGTTCGTACGGTGGGCAAATAGTTCAATGACTACATTGAACTATTTAACCTGTGTATATCAGATAACCATGCATACACTCACTGTCTAACCCTCCACAAGGGAGACAGAAGACAAGCGCAGACATTAAACAACCATGAAGTTAGAATGCAGGTACCAAGGCAGCACGGTGTCCCAAACAAGGTGCACAAATTATGAGCAGCTTACAAACATGCTCTCCTGTGTTCCCCTGCAAGCACAGACGTAAGCTCCTGTAGTACCCATCATAAAGCACGCTCAATAAAGCTAGGCAAACAACGAGACAATTCCGGTGACAGATGGTCCAGGTAATATACCGAAAATATGGAGGACATGCGAGAACACGGCAGTACAAGCTCCACACACAGACGCTAAACACAACGTAAAGTGCATAGGAACCTGAAGCCATTCGTGTGAAACATAATTCCTAATGCTTACGGTACACAAAACCAATGACTGAATAACAGGAGCACAGGATGCAATTGCGATGTTTGAGTCGATGGCAGACCGGTACACAGTCAGAAAACACTGTGCTAAACTATAGTAACTCTAGTATCTCTCTCGCTATCTTTCCCTCACTCTCTTCCTCTCTCTCTCTCTCTCTCTCTCTTTCTCTCTCTCTCACTTTTTCCCTCCCTCGCTTCCCCTCTCTCTACCTCTTTCTCTCTCCCTCTCTCTCTTTCCCTCTCTCCTCTCTCTCTCCCTCTCATTCTGTCCACGATGCATGCAGCAACACCTGTTGTCCTTCACCCGTTCGGTTAGCTTTAGCTCTCTTTAGCTCCCGTGTCACCTTTCCCCGTCCTCCCCCACGCATGCCCTCCGGTCCCTCAGTGATGTGTGCATTACCTTTAGTCGAGTGGAGGTATTCGTAGCTCATGCCGTAGCGTGGATCGTGTATCTCTCTAGAAGGAACCTTTGGAACCGTCGCTTCTGCTCCTGAAGACTAACTTTCCTACTAAGACGTTTGGCGGTGGGCCCCACCTTCAGCTACCTGTCTCTGCTTTAATCTTTTTTCCTTCGCTGCAAATCTCTGCATTAATAATGTCTAATCTGAACACACTCTCTCACAATCTCTCACTCTCTCGCTCTCTTACATCACCCTCATGTAGAGCTGAATGGGAGTCTCCTGTTCCTTCACAGGTCAGTGACGCCCTCCATAATAATACCTGTGAGTGTGTGTGTGTGTGTGTGTGTGTGTGTGTGTGTGTGTGTGTGTGTGTGTGTGTGTGTGTGTGTGTGTGTGTGTGTGGTATGCACATTTCTGTGTGTGTCAAGTGTTTGACCAAGAGCTTGGATTTCAGAGCCACAACAAAGAGCGAGTAAGCAAAGCGCACCAAGCTGTGAGGGATCTCAAAGGGAATCTTGTAGGAGAACAGAGAACAACACAGGACACATGGGGAGACAAGCAGCACTCCCATCCAAACCACCAATGCCATTCTCTCTTTTCAATCACTTTTAATCCAATCACTTTTAATCCAATCACTTTTAATAATGAATAAGGCAAGGGGGGCTTTTTTTCTGTGAAGCAGTTGATATGCACATATATAAGATAATAACTAAGTTTACAAAGCAGTGGACCAACATGCATACTCTGAATCCGAAATACACACATATACACTCCGATATATACATATCTAGACTTTCTGACATGTATCAGGCAGCTCACAGCTAACACAGATACATGCTACAAAATTACAAAAAAAAACACGCAAAACATGCAATTAGAATTCTATTTTGTAAAATTATTTTTCACACACACACACACACACACGCACGCACCACGCACGCACACACACACACACACACACACACACACACACACACACACACACACACACACACACACACACACACACACACACACACACACACACACACACACACACACACACACACACACACACACACACACACACACACACTGTGACGGGGGTACTGAGACACAGACTCCGACATCTTGCGTTAAGACTTCAGCGAGAGAATGAAGCCAATATAAACACCACCGTAACAGTGAGGATGAGAGCGCGTCAGGCGATACAGACGGATTTGCTAAACAAATAGATGAGTTAATTTGAGGGCAAACGCAGGCATGCCTGTGTTTGCATCACGAGACACGGACGGGCTGCTCTTCACTTGCGGATTGAGGATGTTGTGAACCCATCGCTCTGGGTATAGGCCCATGTGTGTCCACCGCTCTAGTCGTGTGTACAATATTGTGTATAAGAGGATGTTGTTTTTTATATTCATATTAAATAAGTTACATCAACTGATTAACAGTGGGAGCACACAAAGGTGATGTCAGGGAGGGGCGACGACGGTTTTGTTCATACACTCCGAATGGTTATTTGGGGACTGGGGATTTGGTTGACTGGGCATTTTGGGTTAATGATTAACATACATTATGATGATATAGTGCTCAATACTGACGGCCCGGGTCACAGTATAAGTGGTTAGTGGGAGAAAAAACAACACTTATCCTTTGAGAAGAAAGCCATTACTGCATTGCCTATATGAACCTACTTTAATGTGTGAGTGTGGATTATTTTTTAGTTTGCTATAGTGGAGAACACACGACTAATGCTAGTGATAAAAGCTATTTTGTTTGGCCAGTTTCATCCTGAGGAGAGTTAAGTGTGTGTGTGTGTGTGTTCCCTAAAAGCCCCTTAAGGTTTCTAATCAGCCAGTTAAGCCTCTTCTGAGAGTCCCACCGCTGGCGCTGGGCGCTGAGCGCTGAGTCAGCGGGCTGGGAAATACGAGCAGCGCTTGCATTCACCGCAAACAAAGCATCAGCATTAGCCTTCAATCAGACTGCTAACAACATGCTATTGCCGTTAGTCATTTGCCATTCAAATGAAAGTTGTTTATTAGCGGTCATTCGCTAGTCCCTAGGATCAAGTAGAAAAACAAGAGGCAGTGTTGTTGTTGTTGTGTGTGAAGGACCGAGTGGCCGGGCAGTTTTGACCAAAAAACTTGATTTTGTTACACCCAAAACAGGTACTGGACCATTAATCCGTTAGCCCCCATGAGTGACATGGAATAGACCGACCCAATCAGCCAAATCAAGCAGCCCCACAGGTGTAGTCAAACCCAGCTGCTGTGTGACTACCAAGCAGAGGTAAACTCAAATAAATAGAAATGTATGTTATATGCAACCAAAGCTATGTGTTGTCATGTATCTGCACTGGATGGTGTATGTGCATTATGTATGTTAAGATACATATAAGTGAAACATGTGTGGCTGGAACCCCAGCCCTTAAATTGTTGTTGTTGTGTATTATTCCATCACAACAACATTCACCTCCTATATTTACCTGGAGAAGCATTACCATGTAAAGGAAGTCAAGATGGGAGGAGATGAATGCCGTCCCTCAACCCCCCAAACCCCCCCCCCCCCCCCCTGAACTATCTCTGAGGTAACGGCTCCCGTCCCAGGGACCCTAACTCAAGTCACAGCTGTGTAAGCGACGGTATCTGCTCTCCCCTGGGCATCCCCCATCACTGTAAATAGCTCCACAACACAGGGAGGAAACCACCCTATGATGCATTTCCTACAACACACACACACGCACGCACGCACGCACGCACACACACACACACACACCACACACACACACACACACACACACACACACACACACACACACACACACACACCACACACACACACACACACACACACACACACACACACACACACACACACACACACACACACACACACAAGCACACAGGCATCTGGATTGGACCATCACTGGACACGGGGTGGAAAGTTGGAATTCCCTTCTTTTTAAAAACAAAAGGGAAAATAAAATAAAAGTTCCGACTTGGATCGTTCACTGGGAACCGAATATGACATAAATGACGGAAGAGATGTGTATAGTATTTTTAGTGTATATCGTATTTTTAAAGTAATGTTCTAGAATGTCATACTGCGGGAGGGAATGGTGAGCAAGCATTCCATTGTCAATTCTTGAATCTTGACTAATAGTACCAAAAACGTTGACAGCTTTGACAGTGACAAGTGACTGCTCTAGTGGCGAGCTTAATGACATATACAACTGACATATACTACTACATATACCCGGTAGGTCATCGATCAACCAAACAGACCCAGGAGAGTGTGATGGGACCTGGTAGCGTGGGAGGATCACCGGAGGAATGATGGATTTGTTCTCCTGGCCACCGGCTGGACTGTGAAAACAAGGTGCCCTTGTTTGTCATCGCTAGCCCTGCTCATGTCTCTCTTTGAACAGCTTGAAGGTTTACCTTATCTCGCCAGGCTTCTGGTCTGATTGGTTCAAACCACTGTGGTTCAGACCAATAGGTGTCCTATGAGGAACTACTGGCAGCTACGGGGTTTAGGTGTAACAGCAACAAGAATGGCAGCTCCTGGAGGTTAGCGTAGACACTGCTATAGCATCAGATATTACTGAACGGGAGAGTGTTTCTTCAATGAAAGAAGAGTAAAGGGGGAACGGAAAATGTGTTTTCACTATACTACGGCATATGATTGGTTGAGCTGATTGGTTGACGTTAGCCCGCGATAGACGGTGACAGACAGATGGTTCGTCTAATCACCTGCCAAGTATGACAAACGAAAGTGAAACAGTTTCAAAGGACAACGTCCCAGATGGTTCTGCTTAACAACCCATCTGGTGTGTCAGGTAAAAAGTGGTTACCAGCTACTGAAAAATATGAATGAAAATGTACACCTGTTTTTTCTACATTAGATGAATTCAATCATGCATGGCACTGCCAAACATAAACACAGGTTTAATAAATATAAACACATGAGGTGATGGACAGTGAGTCACATCCTGACGGAGAACAGAAAACAAGAAAAAAGCTTTAAAGCCACAAACCACCCGTGGGAAACAAATGAAACACCACACTGGCTTACCCATGGACGGTGATTCACTCCAAGACCTGGAACCCATGGCTGGTACACAATCACATGTTATGGACCCATGAACTACATGTTTGTAGTCCATGGGTCCTTTAACATGAAAATACAAAATAATGCAGACACACCAATTGGAGGGGCACTATATTTAGACAGACAGACAGACAGACAGACATATATATATATATATATATATATATATATATATATTATATATATATTGTCCACACAGCATGAAAACATATTTAGCTGTCCTGGCAGACAGACAGACAGACAGACAGACAGAGTATAAAGCAGTGATGTGAAAATCTTATGTGCAATACCTGACGACAGACAGCAGTTATAAAAATAAGATAAAAATAGATAAAAATAGAATACAAAATAGAATAAAGTAAAAAATAAAAAAATAATGCAATTAATAAAATGCTAAATATTGACACAGAAAAGAGCAATATGTATATATAAATCAATGTAATAAAATGTACATTGTTATATGCTATACGCCCTTGTTCAGCAGCCTGACTGTGGAAGCTATCTCTAAGCCTATTTGTACGGCACTTGATACTGCGTTATCGCCTGCCTGACGGTAACAGTGAGTACAGTTCGTGGCTGGGGTGGGCATTGTCTTTTATGATTAGTTTGGCCTTGGCCACGCACCGCTGATTGTATATATCCAGGAGGGAGGGGAGCTCACCTCCAACGATATACTGGGTCGTCCGCACCACCCTTTGAAGCGCTCAGACAGACAGACAGACAGACAGACAGACACCCGCAGCCCTTTCCTTCCTGTCTTTGTCCGCAGCCTTTTTGACAATCCTCTCCCTCTCATTTAAAATGAAAAAGGGCAATGTGACATTCTTGCAGAGGCTTCAGACAAGCAACACACCACCACTGGACCTCAAGGCCAAGTCTTCATGAAAAGAAGTCTGAGAATGTCAATCCACCAGAGGCGGATGAGTGAAAGACACCGGCCCTTTTAGTGGGATTGGCATTGTTAAAGAAGTATAGGGAACAGTATTGGTATCACACTGCTCCATTACTACTAGTAGGGAATAGGGAACAGTATTGGTATTACACTGCTCCATTACTACTACTAGTAGGGAATAGGGAACAGTATTGGTATTACACTGCTCCATTACTACTACTAGTAGGGAATAGGGAACAGTATTGGTATCACACTGCCTTCATTACTACTACTAGTAGGGAGTAGGGAACAGTATTGGTATCACACTGCCTTCATTACTACTACTAGTAGGGAGTAGGGAACAGTATTGGTATCACACTGCCTTCATTACTACTACTAGTAGGGAGTAGGGAACAGTGTTGGTATCACACTGCTCTTGTTCCAGTACGAGTCGTAGTAGGGAACCGTGGTAGTAAAAACTCTGTGATGCACGATTTTGCTCAACCACGTCGACTGGCACAACTTGGCAAATGTATAAATGTAAATTTGTATTTTAAATGTATTTTAAGCTAAACTTATCAGCCTCAATAATCATTAGATTACGTTACATTAGCAGATGTTTTTGTCTAAAGCGACTTACGACATTAAATATAGCAAGAGAACACCACCAGAAGTCATAATTGCATTTCCTTCCTAACAAGCCTCCAAGAGCAGAACCAGTGCTCAGGTAAAAGTACATATAGTATATATATATATATATATATATAAGTAATAAATACATCGAGTGACAGAAATGTAAAGGATACTCAGCCCAGCCATGTTTCTAATGCTCCATAAACTAACTCAATGTTTATAAATATACTCGATGACACAGCATGATTACAGCATCATAGTCCATCTCCATGTCATCTTCAGATGACATCAGCATTTGGCGTGAGGCTGTGAATTGGCCGTGAACCTTGCGACGCCTGGAACTTGACCTCACACCTCAGTGTGTGTGTGTGTGTGTGTGTGGGGTGTGTGGGGGTGTGTGCGTGTGTGTGTGTGTGTGTGTGTGTGTGTGTGTGTGTGTGCGTGGGTGTGAGTGTGCGAGTGTGTGCGTGCGTGGTGTGTGTGTGTGTGGGGGTGTGTGTGGGTGTGCGTGTGACGGTGTGTGTGTGTGGGTGTGTGTGTGCGTGGGGGGGGGGGGGGGTGGTGTTCAGGGAGTGGCAGTGTGTGTGTGTGTGTGTGTGTGTGTGTGTGTGGATGTGCGTGGGTGTGAGTGTGCGAGTGTATGTGTGTGCGTGCGTGCATGGGTGTGGGTGTGTGTGTGTGGGTGTGTGTGTGCGTGGGGGGGGGGGGGGTGGTGATTCAGGGAGAGTGGCAGTCAGACAGAAGAGCCCGGCTGGAAAATGACACTCCTGTGTGGGTAGATGTCGTGGGTGTGATGTATGTGACAAACACACGCAGCAGCATAACCAATACGTGTCTGTGTATTGCACACATAGAAAGACACGCTGTTATTGACATTCAGTTTGTCTCAGTAACACACATGCGCACACATGCACACGTGCACACAGCCGCACACACATGCACACAGCCGTGCGTGCGCACACACACACACACACACACACACACACACAAACACACACACACACACCTGCAAATACTGTACATATACATATTCCTGCAGAAAATGCAGTGGTAAAAAAAATCGCGTAACAGTATCAACATACAAACCATTTTTAATAATGGACAAGCAGTTAGAATTTTTTTTAGAGTTAAAGAAATCGCTAAACTAAAGTCATACAGTTTGTCATATGAGGACGTATTAGTATGGTAAGTAGTAGACATAGTATAAGCATGATTAATAGCGGCAGTAGATGATAAGTAGTATGATAAGTAAGTAGTACTATGTGTTGAGCCGAGGGAAATGAGTTGTGTGCTTTTAAGAAAAGACGCAACGTCACGTAAACACAGAGCACCACGGAGTCACCAGTGGAACCAGGCCGTTTACTGACCGTGCCAATCAGCACTCACTCACCTCATAATAACAATACATTTCAGGCGCTGCTCCTCAGTCTGTCGTTGAGGAGTCGTTCGGCCACTAGTGGCCTCCACGGTGGCGCCTCTGTCGTGTCTCAGACAACATTCTAGTCTCTATAATCAGCGAGCCGGCGATAACCCGACTGCGTTGCCTTGTGTTCACGCAAACATACCATAATGTACAGGTACTACAAAGGCGGCTCGCGTCAATAGAGGGTCCAGGGTTTTGGGAACAGCCCGGTACTGTACATACTAATCTGAACAGTGCGGTCATAGGTAAACAATGCCTTGTGCCGATCTGTACCATGGATTCTATTAAACACAGACACTTGCTGTGGTTTCAGGGGGGCGAGTGTGTCACTTGGTACACATTTGAAACCTGATCTATTCACGATGGACAAGAATGACAATTCATTGCAGGTAGGAGGGCAGGGAGGGTTGGGGTAGGGGGGGAGGGAGAATAACAAAACAAGGAATTCCAGGCCAGAGAGTCTCGAAGAACTAGGTTAAGGGCACTTCTGACAGAGCCCCGGGCCACAGAGAGGGAAGGACGGGAGAGTTGTAAGTCTGGCCTCTCCTGGCACTAATGCCCATCAGATACAGGGGAAACACCACACCCCACATCACACACACACACACACACACACACACACACAATGGACACACAGGACATGCAGAGCGACACTTAACATATCAACTTAAAACACGCCAGTCAGACTCCACGAGGATCCACGAAGAGGCTGGTTTTGGAGGAACACGTAACGGCTAAAGGTCTCCCAAACAGGAAGAGAGGTACAGTAAGAATGACCAGGAAGGAAATGACGCGTGGGAAATGTGTGGTCCCCGGGGAGGGGGGGGGGGGAGGACAGAAAGGTCTCTGTAGGTCAGGTAATTCCCCCCCTCCTGACGACTCTCAGGAAAATAGGAATTCCATGTGTCATCGTATAATGACATGTTTAGTGTACAGTGTGCTCGCCCTCAGGCAGACATTGTTGTCGTGGGTGGTGGTGGTTGTTGTTGTTGTCGTTGTACATGGGGGAACAACGGCTGCAGGGAAGAGAAAGAATTCCTTTGTGTTTCTGTATAGATCTCAGTTAGGATCATTATTACTGGAGCTTAACGTACCAACACAAAACCAAAATAATGAATTATCACAAATGACCGAAGAGGTGTTGTCACAGACGCGTCTCTGTCTAAACTAAACGATTAAGTTAAACCCACTCAAGACTTTGCAAAGAGACAGCCAGCGATTCACGCCAAAAACAAACAGGTTTAACAGAGTTGACGACAGTCAACAGTTTATGAGGACATTAGGACCGCATGCCGTGTATCGAGGCGGGGATCCCCTCGCGCTGCCAAAGTAAATAAGTGCACAAACACAATTTATCACCTTGTCGTCCTTAACTCGGCCGACCATCTGATGTAATAGCCTCCGCCCTAATACATACTGATCTTCTGCTACTGTCTGTTGGCATCAGCGAGACCCAGAAGAGATTGTAAACAAGACCTCTAAGGAAGATGAGTGTACAGTAAAACATATATATATATACAATCTGCAGCTGGCAAGGACAGATATATAAGACCAGTGAGAACCAATAAAGGTAGGGGGGGGGGGGAGAGAGAGAGAGAGAGAGAGAGAGAGAGAGAGAGAGAGAGAGAGAGAGAGAGGAGAGAGAGAGAGAGAGAGAGAGAGAGAGAGAGAGAGAGAGAGAGAGAGAGAGAGAGAGAGAGAGAGAGAGAGAGAGAGAGAGAGGTTGATATATGATAGCCTACCACAGATCTCGCCTAGTCTAGCCTAGTCTGGGGTGATTCCTGGAGAACACATCACACACATATCAACACAATACGTCA
The DNA here is from genome assembly GCA_027704905.1 of Muraenolepis orangiensis. Lineage (NCBI taxonomy): Eukaryota > Metazoa > Chordata > Actinopteri > Gadiformes > Muraenolepididae > Muraenolepis > Muraenolepis orangiensis. The sequence continues at coordinate 21,450,393 of CM051008.1, forward strand.
CGTGAAGCACTTATCCGATATAGTACCGCTATGATATGTCATAATATGCAGCATGGGCAGTACAGTACGGCTGAACCATATGTTCCATATGTTCAAAAAAATATCCATCCATCCAACGCTTATCCGGGTCGGGTCGCGGAGGTAGCAAAAAAAACCATATTGTAATTATTTTTGACAGATGTTGTGATTGCTTTTATGATTCATTATTAGTGGGAATAATCATTTTTGCATTTTTACAATTAAATGTTGAAACTGAAACAACTGAAACAATTAAAATCCTGATGTGATGAGGTTTGTACATCTGGAGTAAGAAATGTGTAGGCCAGGGCATCTCTGCAGCACTACAGGGGTGGCAGTAAACTCAGGAGGTAGAGCGTATATTGCAGTGTTATACATTTACACATTTTTTTATCCATATCCAAAAAATTTCAGCTCCTGCGATTTGGAGATCGCACTTTTCTCCATATTGGGACTTCGCTAGTATTGTGATGAATTGTTCAGCCCGACAGCACAGGTCTACCGCAGTCTAGCACAGGTCTTCACCCTGCAGTGAAGCCTGTATCTGTACCACGTACATCACGCCCCTATGAGTGAACTGAGTGCTCTCTTGTGCCACTGCAGCACTGCACAGGGCATTGCATTGCAGCACATCATATCACCAAGGAGAGATCCAGGCTGGGACCTGACAACGAGCCCATTGTCCGGAGACACACGGCGGGGTCAGAACTCCGTGGGGAAGTTGATGAATGAGAGTCACAGACGAGCAGTAATCCTCTGAGGTCATCCGGGTCCCGCCTGCCGTTCGCACCCAGACGAGAGCCAGTAAATATTTCCCTATTAGTCCCCCTGTGCGAATGCTCACACACACACACACACACACTCTCATAGGAGACCCCGGTGCAATTAAAGCAGAGAAGGGTTTTAACATGGCTCTGTGGTGAACCTGGCATTCAATAGAAACAGTTTGCAGGCAATGTGTGTGTGGTCTATCTCTCTCTCTCTCTCTTTTTCTCTGTACTTCTGACTTCCTCATCCTCCCTGTTCCCTCACCCTAGTTTCAGTTAATACTCAGTTTACTGGTCGCTTCTCGCCAGTCATCTGGTAAAATGGACTACTGAGCCTAGCCTACCGTTGCCAATCCTCACACACAGCCACCTGTGGTTAGGATAACTTGCCATGCGTTGCATGTGACATCGCGGCAATGGCAATCCACACACACACACACACACACACACACACACACACACACACACACACACACACACACACACACACACACACACACACACACACACACACACACACACACACACACACACACACACACACACACACACACACACACACACACACACACACACACACACATACTTGCATAGAACCAGTTTGAGAGGGGGTTAAACCTGATGGGTGATTTGAGCGTGTTAACCAAGAGCCAAACATTTAACGAAAGCTAGGAGATGCACGACTAAAGCGAAAGCCAGGCAAAGCGCGGCAGACAAGTCGCTGGCCAGATTTGCCTGGTGGGTTTGCATGTGGGAAATCTGAGGTCGGGACAACTGCACCAAGGGCACCCTCTTCTGCCTGTTTGCACGGCGATGCGACGCATTCCTCTGTGCAAACAGTGCAAAGGTAGCAGGCGGCACAGGCTCGGCCAGTCAAACAAAGTCAAAGGGATCTCTCTCTCTCTCTCTCTCTCTCTCTCTCTCTCTCTCTCTCTCTCTCTCTCTCTCTCTCTCTCTCTCTCTCTCTCTCTCTCTCTCTCTCTCTCTCTCTCTCTCTCTCTCTCTCTCTCTCTCTCTCTCTCTCTCTCTCTCTCTCTCTCTCTCTCTCTCTCTCTCTCTCTGGTGCAGCTTCCGCTGCAGAGCTTGAAACAATGCATCTGTCGAATGACCCCTCCCTTGCAGCCTCCCCACAGACCATAACAAACGTCTCTCTCTCACACTCTCTCTCTCTCTCTCTCTCTCTCGCTACGATTCCACTCTACTGTACCAGGATATGTTCCTTCTGTGTGCAATACTGTGTCTCACCAAGTGCATAAAGTCCCTGGTTTGCTCTTTCTTTCCATACAGCAACATTTAAAGGACGGCAAAATAAATACCTTTCAGGGACGCTATCTCGTTCTGGATAGACCTAAAGTGGTCCATTGTGATGAAGACGGATGAAGGATGTATCGACGAGGTATCTGGCACGCAGCTAGGTAGAAGGTGGCGGTAAGTGCCGCACTTGTTCCGGAGGTCACCCTGAATCTGTATCTTAGTTCATTGATAGGCTCTACAGTTAATCTGTCTGCTGCTGGGATACCTCACTGCTCTCCTTCTGCTCAGTAGGAGGACTGCAGGGCCAGGGAGGCTGCTGTGTTTTTGCACAACACACACACACACACACACACACACACACACACAACACAAACGTTCATTGTGTGTGTGTGTGTGTGTGTGTGTGTGTGTGTGTGTGTGTGTGTGTGTGTGTGTGTGTGTGTGTTAAGGAATCTTCTTGGTGATAGGCTCCACCCACCCCCCCCCCCACATACCCTCCTCCTGTGCCGGCCACAGTTCCTCCCTCTTCTCCTCGTCCTCCTCCTTTCCCAGTCAAAGCTCTGTCTCTGTCACTGTAAGCTCTGTCTCTGTCACTGTAAGCTCTGTCTCTGTCACTGTAAGGTGTGGGGCTGTCACTGTCAAATGTCATATGGCGCCTCATCATTACTCGGCAAACCCCGGGCCAGCGCCGCTTCACACTCGCACAGCTGAGTCACAGCTCGGCGAATAAGAAGAGAGACAGGGGTTAAAGGAGGAGGGGCTACCGGCCCCGTGTTTACCCTCTCATCTAAAACACACACACACACACACGCACACACACACACACACACACACACACACACACACACACACACACACACACACACACACACACACACACACACACACACACACACACACACACACACACACACACACACACACACACACACACAGGTAGAAAACAGCAGGCTAACACGCAGGAGGAAAGCCTCTGTTTCGGAAAAGAGATTATTTCACCAAAACACACCAACACACTGTCACTGTGTCGACTTGTGTGTTAATAGAGTACTAAATTAAAAGCACCGCACCCAGAGGATAAACAATGGACATTGTAATGATGAAAACATGTTATACAAAACCTGCTACAGAATCTGCATCTCTTCCCTTTCTCCCATCCCTTCTGAACAACCAACGACCACACTGAATGATAAGGCTTAATATCCTGATGCAATTGTTTAAAGAACAGAAAAATATATGTTGTTTATTTGGTGTTATTTAATTCCCAAATAATTGTAAAAAAAATGGAAAAACAACTGACCTTGAAAAATGAATTTAATCTTAAAAAGCAATCCGGAATTTACATTGTAGGCCGACTGGCATCCATCCCAGAGCAGAGTTCAACTGAATGTCCTACACTAACTAACTGAGCTATGGAAGATACGGCATCGTCAGTCATCAGCAGAGAATCACACCGTGAACAGATTCAACTAAAACACGATTTACCCCTCCTTGATACGATGACGGTAAATCAGAATGATGTTCAGTAATGCTCAATTGGTTTCCACCCAGAGACCAACTGCACGGTACCTTGCATGTAATGAAATAACGGTGACACACACACAGACTCAGCAGACATACTGCTGGCAGCAGAGAAACTAGAAGCTATTCTGCAGCAGCATAGATAATTCATTGGTGCCTGTGTGTGTGTGTGTGTGTGTGTGTGTGTGTGTGTGTGTGTGTGTGTGTGTGTGTGTGTGTGTGTGTGTGTGTGTGTGTGTGTGTGTGTGTGTGTGTGTGTGTGTGTGTGTGTGTGTGTGTGTGTGTGTGCGTGTGTGAGTGTGCCTGAGCTTTGTGCGTGTGTGCATGTGCGCTCTGCCTAAGTTCTGTAATGCGGGACAGTCAATGCAGACCTTCCTTGTTCCTTCCTTGTAAATATTATTATAGTAGAGAAGCATCAAAGACACACAACTGCTCATACATACATACTGCTCATACATTAAGATGTGTGGAAAACGTGGACAAAGCCCCCATCGGCAGGTACTTCACGTTACACCAGACTGAGAGAATGCAATCACATCATGACCTTCATGCTCTTCTGAGACGCTGTTAACTGATTCCTTGTGGCTGGTAGGACAGCGTCATTAGTCAGCTTATGAGATCATCACAGCCGTGGAGGTGACAGAATGCTCTCATTCCGTCAATGACAGGTTGGACAAATGTCCAAGAGGTGTGCTGAGAACAAGGCTTCATTATTGGAACTCGCTGCTAAGTAACACAATGTGATAACATGGATAAAGACAGCTGGGTTGGAAGCACACACGGGGAATATTGTTTATTAACACCAGCACTGTGTAACTTTTAAACTGCAGCTATGTACCGTATCTGGATGGAACACGCCCATCCACGAGTAAATCCATCCACATAATTGTTCTCCCCCCCCCCCTCCCTTAGCTGCAGCTCAATGGTAGAAATTAAATACAGGCTTAAGGTCAAAGGCAAGTGAGAAAATGACCCTCCCACAACAAAAAAATCGAAATCTATATCCTCTTATAATAATGTGTGGTTCTCATGCAATCATTTGGGTTTCTGGACTCCCAGTATTATGATGAAGAAAAATGTTATTTTATTTGTAAGTCTATTTTGTGAACTTTTGCCGTGGCCGTACCGTAGAGAGCGTCCTGATGAGTGGCGTCACTGTGTGGTACGGCAACACCACTGCACGGGACAAGAAAGCCATCCAGAGGGTCGTGAGGACGGCAGAGAAGATCATCGGGTGTGCACTTCCATGCATTGAGGAGATCATTAGGACCAGATGTTGGAAGAAGGCCATCTCCATCACAAAGGACCGCAACCATCCTAGGCACCATCTCTTCTCACCCCTGTGGTCCGGTCGCCCGGTTCTGCAGCATCCGTACAAGGACTACCAGGTTTGAGGACAGTTTTTACCGACAGGCAGTGCTCCTACTGAACTGCTCAGAGTGCTGCCACGATCATAATATTGTCATCCATATTACATTGCACTATCATAGCTGGACTTTCTGGACTCCTTACAGCCACTGCACTGTTCTGCACTGTACTGCACTGTATTCATAATGCTGCTGAAAAACTGGCTGCAAACTTTTAAATGCTTTTAAATGTTTTTTGCACAATTCATGTACCATTACTGTATAATTCATCAGTCACTTTATCGTTATTTTTATTGTTCTTATTTTGTGTACAGTATTTAATTTTTTTTATAGTATAGTGTTTTAGAAAATCCATTCTGCGGGAGGGAATGGGGAGCAGGCATTCTATTGTACTTGCTGAATATGGCAAATACAAATCTTGAATCTTGAATCTATTTAGAATTTTAGTTAGTGGCATATTCGAATGTGCTGTTACACTATTACTACCTCTCCTACTGTCTGACTAGCACCTCGTATAGTTCCAAACTGTAACGGATTGTACGAAGGTCAAAGGTTACAACTGCTGCCCAGGGTTACGAGGTAGAAAGGATACAGGGTTAAAGTCACAGGTGTAGTCTGCACAGTGAAAAGATGGGGGGGGGGGGGGAGGGGGAGGGGGAGGGGGAGTGGGCCCTTGGATGAATGGACATTATAAGGAATGAGGTTCTTTTGTCCCTGGCTGTCTCAGCCTGTTTGTGAGCTGGTCTGTAGTTTCTGGTGCCAATGAAGATGTTTTAGTAGGATGCCGTCACACAAGCCACACAACGTTTATGAGCTGCCGGTTAAAATTCTTGCGTTATTTATTATGGTCGGCTGTAATATGTAATATCTTAGTTGTTTACCTTTGTTTTTGCACAAGGGCGTAACCACGCATTCTATTGAGGAGGTTATATCTCCCCCCAATAAACAGTAGAACATATGGTACATATGTCATCATTGTATGAACCCTGGCCTGTCAATGGATCTGTCTCTTGCTATTTTTTTAATTTGTTTTTCAATGAATTTCCGTTTTTTTAAGGAATGCTTAAGTGTGTGCTGTGATGGTAATCAGACGGGTTGAAAAACCTGTCTAATTACCGTCCATCAGCCAATTACAATTTGGTCGGTCAGTGGAGGTAAACAAATGGAAGAAGTCACGCAGAGCGAGAGCGACAGCTCGACGTACAGTACATGTGTTTTTTTAAGACACTTAGTAACTACATACCTAAATAGGTAACGCAAGCTTAGTAGATAAAGCCATAGCTAATGTTTCAGATCACGGAAACATTACCTTCTACTGTACACTTTATGCCCTTTACTCTACACCGTGTGATAACATTAAAGCAAATAGGGTTTCATAATGAGACACTCTTTTTGTCTCAACACCTATAACTCTCCTATAGCTCTCAACATTTGCACACAAAGTACTTGAATTTGTCTACTATAAAAACCAATGTTTCCATCTTCTCCAAGGGTGTCACTGAATGGATGTCCAATACAAGGAGTTAAAGTCATGTATGTGTGATTCTCTCGGTTCAAATAGTTGAAATTCAAATCAAGATTGTACGTTTAATTAAAAGTCTATGACTTCATTCACATTAGACTTTTCAGTGTAAATGCCGTTTTATTTTGAGACAAATCAACAACATGCTAATTAATTAGGACTTAAACGTCCATATCACGTTTTTTATATCAGTCATGTGTTAAAGTACGGAATTATTTGTCGTTCTAATCACAATATTTTCATAAACATAAACATGCTTTGTGTATGTGATTTTTGCCCATTGGAAGCTATTCAATTGGCTATTACTGGAAAAGGCATAATTATAATTGCTGGGTGTGTTTAAAGTGAGTAAACAGCAAGAAACAGACCCAAAGAAAAACAAGTGGAGGGGCAGCCACCATCTCGAAAATGTGCATATTTTCATATAGAAATATCATGAATATGTGGTAAATGCACTTTACAAAAACAACCTTGTGTTTGCATCATTATGAGCCTACAGAGGATTTTACAGAAAGCACACTGGCATTAATGTTCTTTCTCCTCTTGACCATAACGCCAACACAGCAGTCTGTGTTTTTTAATGTACTAATAATACCAAACAGTGATGCACTATAAACAGTAGTAGAAGTGCACTGCTGGGCCACTATAGCGACACACAAGAGCTGCACTGGGGACCTCTGGCCAGCCCCTCTCCTGTAATCCTCTCTCTCTCTCTCTCTCTCTCTCTCTCTCTCTCTCTCTCTCTCTCTCTCTCTCTCTCTCTCTCTCTCTCTCTCTCTCTCTCTCTCTCTCTCTCTCTCTCTCTCTCTCTCTCTCTCTCTCTCTCTCTCTCTCTCTCTCTCTCTCTCTCTCTCTCTCTCTCTCTCTCTCTCTCTCTCTCTCTCTCTCTCTCTCTCTCTCTCTCTCTCTCTCTCTCTCTCTCTCTCCAGTCCAGCACAGACCAGTAGCCTCCCTGTGGGCAGCCACACAAAACATTCCACTGGCCTCACGTCATCCCAGCAGCGGTACAAATCCCCAGCCCGCCTCCTGCTGCATCGGCCCAGTCAGCACAGCCACTAGGCCAAGGGCCGGGCCTGGGGCTGGTGGAGGCTAACGCACACACGCATGGTTAAATGTTTAATCCACCTGGCTGTGTGGGGCCCGGTGTGCCCCAACGACACGAGATTAGCGATGTTCAGTTAAAGGGTTGTCCAAATCGTCCAAACAGACGATTGTGCAGAACAAAGCCACCTCTCGCACTGAGGCCCTCGGGCCCATGCCCCAGTATGGACGACAAACTGACTCCTGAGCTTTGTATGTAGAGAGTCATCTCTGCATGCGGTAAGCCAAGACAAGCACACATTAACACATAACGTAGTTCCCAAAACGTCCCGGCTGACATAAAGCAAACAATAGTAACCTCAGTGTGTGTTTAGTGAAACCTTTATCGTACGTTTACTGGAAACTGTGTGATGACAAGTTTCTGATGGCAGCGTTTCATAACTCAGATTTGCTGTTTACAACAAAAAAATAAATCACGATATTGAAACAAAACCATCGGATATAAACATAAGCCTCTCTAACTTAACCCAAACCTAGCCATCTCTATCCTAATACTTCAACTAACTATCTCTAACCATGTAAACAAAACCATCGCTGTTTATATATATCAACTTTACAATCTCTAACATAATGCCTAAACTTAACAATCTCTAACCTAATACCTCAACCGTCACTAACCAAACAACTAAACTTAACCCCATTCTAACATAATACGCAAAATTAAGCATCACTAACCTAATACCTAAACTTAAGCATCTCTAACCTCCAGCCAATCACAGCTCCATGCTGGGGGGTGTGGGCGGGTCATAACCAGGAGAACAGTGCGTCCCCTCCTAATGGCTACATGACCTGCAGCTGTTCCAATCCTCCTTCACAAGGGGACTGTAGACCCAGCCCCCCCCCCCCACCAGCCAGAAGGAATTCCTAGAATGGCGGTGGAGGGGAACAGAGCATTCTCGCATCCCCACCCAGACCTCCCACGGAAATGTTTACGCTGTGCGTGTCCACGGACAAATGTGTGTGTGTGTGTGTGTGTGTGTGTGTGTGTGTGTGTGTGTGTGTGTGTGTGTGTGTGTGTGTGTGTGTGTGTGTTTAATGACACTACCCTGTTCCCTCCCCAGACCAAATGCTTCCACTCCCCTTTAGACATGTAAAAACATAACTGTCTAAGTAAACAGGGCGGGGAGATGAGAGAGAGAGATGGCTTCACTTTGACTCACATGCTATTTGTAGTAAGGTGTGGGCCGGTGCAAAGATTCTCACACACTCACACACACACACACACACACACACACCATTAGACTAAGTCAGAGTTGGAGCTGGAAGTCAGCATCACAGAACTAGTCTAGGTGACCCATCTCTGAATGCTCTAATTTCATATGTATTTCACACTGTCATATTTTATGTATATGCATGAAATCACCCTTGTGAAATCAACACGATTGTACAATTCCAAATACTTATATATGGATAAACTACCAAGCACTGCTTTGCTGTTAGTGGGCATTTTAAGGTCTAAGCCGAGTGTGTTGTCATGAGGTAAGTCGTCCACTAGGGGCTGTGCTTTCTCTTCATGAACACAACACATAAAATAAGCCAATACAAAGACGAACAGACAGAAGATAAATAACATAAGGCCACGAGCCCTGGGGATTAAGAGGAACAGAAACATCAATACCAGTTATATCCTTCAACGTACTTACATTCACCTGAATCAATCAATGGATCCTGGATATATGGATGATGTGAATGGATTCATGGCTACAAAGCATACTGCATTTCAGAGATAATGAGTGTAATTATGAGGAAGAGAGTGTACAGCATGTGTGTGTGTGTGTGTGTGTGTGGGGGGGGGGGGGTGTAATGTGTACTATATGCTAGTGTATATGTAGTTATGTCTTTGCAGTAATTTGGAGGCCAAAACACAAGAAAGCTCATCACAGTCAGTTGCCCTCACACACACACACACACACACACACACACACACACTCTCAATATATTTTCCGTTCATCCCTTGCTGTCAGGGTGTTTTTCCGTGATGCTCCGGGGTGTGTGTGTGTGTGTGTGTGTGTGTGTGTGTGTGTGTGTCTATCTGTTAGGGGGGTGGTGCTATTGGCGCCGGCCTGGCTACTGTGCACATGCTCTGTTCCCCCCATGGGACGGCCGGTGGGACCCTGTCCAGATGTCTGGAGGTTTTTAAATTGATTCTTTCATGGGACGCCTCAGCTTTTCCAGAGCATCCACAGCGTCTCGGCTTCTTCCTGCCTGGCTCTGCTCTGCTCTACAGCGCCCTCCTACGTCTCCTCTGATGCTGACAGATAAGCTCGCCGACCAATAGGAGCGGACGCTGCATTGCTGCACACAAACGCATGGAAAAGGTGGTGATGTTAGTGCCAGTGTAACTTAAAAACACTTTTAGAGTTCTAAAAGCCTAACTTTAGCCTAACTTTGCTTTGGATAAAAGTGTCTGCTAAATGACTAGATGTACTCCTTGGTACTGTACGGACATGTGTCTGCTGGATGACATGTTTGTGGATGTAACGCTGTAGGCTTTTTCTTGTTCATGGAGAGCAACACTTATTATCTCCTCATGAATATATATTAATATTGAAATATCATATTTGACGGACAACAACAAAGAATGAAGACATGAATACAGTATCAAACACACAAAAAACACGTTGCTTTTCACAGAGAGACCAACAGAAAATGTAGCCCACTGTTGAAATCTAAATTTATTATGAATTTGTGATGACTACACAAAAAATCTCAAAACCTCAAAGAATAGCCAACATCCTGTTATGGGCTAAAACGTATGTTTGTCAGAGATAACCTTCGCCACACAATTTTTACAATCTCGATCACCGGAGAGCGGAGGACGACCTTTCCCTGACCTTTGATCTGTTTTACACACGAGAAGTCCAACTGTGGCAAAGCGCAAATATGACAGGAAGGCCGAAATTAGCCAGCGGTGATTTTTAAAAAGTAAGATAAGAAAACCAACTGGGGCTTCCCAGTGCTCCTTGTTTGACCAGGAGGAAAGAGAGGCCAATAAGCACGGCCCGAGCTCCTGCTTGTCAACACGTCGTGAAGCAGATCATCTTCAGAGTGGGGTTTTATCGCTGAGACGAACCACGCCATATTACGTCACGCCGCCTGCTCGTATACCGGACTACTGGAGGAGCCCGGGCTCTGTCAGCCCCACCATGTAAGGCCACGGCTTCCATACTGAACAGACCTCACCGCTCATTTGTTTCAGCACCGATGGCAGGCAGGCATGACTTCTCCCTCACTGCTGCCTGCCTGCCTGCCTCGCTGACGCAGACCGAGAACAACGCTATTAGCTATTAGCTCTGTCTGGGATGTTAAGTCTGAGCAACGCTCTAATGCAGGAGTGGTGATTGAGTAGCGTATGAAGTAATGTATGAAGAAGTGTATTAGTAGTGCATGGGTAGTGTATGAAGTAATGTATGAAGTGGTGTATGAAGTAGTGTATTAGTAGTGTATGAAGTAGTAGTGTATGAAGTAGTGTATTAGTAGTGTAGGAAGTAGTGTATGAAGTAATGTATGAGTAGTGTATGAGTAGTGTATGAAGTAATGTATGAAGTAATGTATGAAGAAGTGTATGAGTAGTGTATGAGTAGTGTATGAAGAAGTGTATTAGTAGTGTATGAAGAAGTGTATTAGTAGTGTATTAGTAGTGTATGAATTAGTGTATGAGTTGTGTATGAAGTAAAGTATCAGTAGATTATGAAGTACTGTATTGGTAGTGAATGGGTAGTATATGAAGTAATGTAGGAAGTACTTTCTGAGTAGTGTATGAGTAGTGTATGAAGTACTGCAGGAGTAGTGTATAAATAAATGTATGAGTAGTGTATGAGTAGTGTATTATTAGTGTATGAGTATTGTATGAAATACTGTATGAGTAGTGTATGAGTAGTGTATGAAGTAGTTTCTGAGTAGTGTATTTGTAGTGTATGAGTAGTGTATTAGTAGTGTATGAGTAGTGTATTAGTAGTTTATGAGTAGTGTATTAGTAGTGTATTAGTAGTGTATGAAATCTTTTCTGAGTAGTGTATGAGTAGTGTATGAAGTACTTTCTGAGTAGTGTATGAGTAGTGTATTAGTAGTGTATGAGTAGTGTATGAAGTAGTTTCTGAGTAGTGTATGAGTAGTGTATTAGTAGTGTATGAGTAGTGTATTAGTAGTGTATGAGTAGTGTATGAAGTAGTTTCTGAGTAGTGTATGAGTAGTGTATGAAGTACTTTCTGAGTAGTGTATGAGTAGTGTATGAGTAGTGTTTGAGTAGTGTATTAGTAGTGTATGAGTAGTGTATTAGTAGTGTATGAGTAGTGTATTAGTAGTGTATGAGTAGTGTATGTAGTGTATGAAGTAGTTTCTGAGTAGTGTATGAGTAGTGTATGAAGTACATTCTGCGTAGTGTATTAGTAGTGTATGAGTAGTGTATGAGTAGTGTATGAAGTACTGTCTGAGTAGTGTATTAGTAGTGTATGAGTAGTGTATTAGTAGTGTATGAGTAGTGTATGAAGTACTTTCTGAGTAGTGTATTAGTAGTGTATGAGTAGTGTATTAGTAGTGTATTAGTAGTGTATGAGTAGTGTATTAGTAGTGTATTAGTAGTGTATGAGTAGTGTATGAAGTACTTTCTGAGTAGTGTATTAGTAGTGTATGAGTAGTGTATGAGTAGTGTATTAGTAGTGTATGAGTAGTGTATTAGTAGTAATAATAATAATAATAATATATCGGATTTATATAGCGCTTTTCCAGGTGCTCAAAGACGCTTTACAGGAAATAGAAGTGTATGAGTAGTGTATGAAGTACTGCAGGAGTAGTGTATGTGTGCATGATTCACATCATGTGTGTGTGTGTGTGTGTGTGTGTGTGTGTGTGTGTGTGTGTGTGTGTGTGTGTGTGTGTGTGTGTGTCGGCATGTGTGGCAGATTCCTGCCATTGTCAGCTGTGAGCGGTGACCTGCCGTGACATTCCCAGGCCGCGTGGTGACTGTCATGGCGGCTCAGGTTGCCCTGGATGCCGCCAGACAGCGACAGGCTTTAGCATTACCCCTGCCCCTGGGCAATGACAGGGCAGACTCACAGCTAAGTTGTGTACTCACACACACACACAATGTACGCTGACATTGACGTTGACATTTGTTGAGTTACTTTGACTGTGTGAATGTTACAGTTCCCTTGTCTTGGTTGAACGTGTCTGCACTGTTATCATGATGCTACTGTCACTTTAAAATGCTTTTTGCACCGTCCACCATAAGTACGTATATATCATCCATAAGACACTTTATTGTTATTTTTATTGTGTATAGTACCGTCATAGTAAAGTGTGGTTTAGAGTTATAGTATATAGTAGATAGTATAAAGTGTTGTTTATAGTATAGTATTGCATAGTATAGCATAGTGTAGTGTAGAGCATATATTGTATATTGTTGTGCGAATGGGGAGTAAGCATTATTTTGTACTTTTGTACTAAAAATAATCTTGAATCTTAAATTGTGTATGGAAGGGAAATCTTTATCAAGGAGCTTGTCTACGGAACAATCTAGAGACTCTTGAACGGCTATGTGATGGCTAGCCGGTGTGGTAGCAAACAGACCTTCGACAGATGGATTGCCCTCCTGGGCGAACGAGCGAACAACATAACTTGTTGAATGTGTTCACGGTAGCAGACTGCCTCGGGTGATATGTATGTTGCTAAAATGGACAGAGGATGACAAATGATTTTTGTAGGATATTGAGAAGTTACCCCATGCTATAAATATCCCTTCCTCAAGAGGTGTCATGACCTAATACATTGCTTTCACTTATACATGCGTCATCCGTCTTCCTGAGCGCGCTCTCTCTCTCTCTCTCTCTCTCTCTCTCTCTCTCTCTCTCTCTCTCTCTCTCTCTCTCTCTCTCTCTCCTCTCTCTCTCTCTCTCTCTCTCTCTCTCTCTCTCTCTCTCTCTGGGGAGAGCCAGTGAGTCACTGGGGAGGCTTGTTGGGAAACGAGGAGGAGGAGGAGGAGATGTTTCTTAACCCCAACCCCAATTCCAAGTTTTAGACATGATTACATCACTGTCATTTAAAAAAAATACCTTTCCATCAACCGTGTGTTTGTCGCGTGTGTGTGTGTATTTGTCGTGTGTGTGTGACAGGGCATAGCAAGTCGTTGTAACCTTTATGGCTTCCATTCATGTGTGTGAGAGAGCGTGCACATGTGCAGTTCTGTGTTCTAGATCCTGAGAGAGAGAGAGAGAGAGAGAGAGAGAGAGAGAGAGAGAGAGAGAGAGAGAGAGAGAGAGAGAGAGAGAGAGAGAGAGAGAGAGAGAGAGAGAGAGAGAGAGAGAGAGAGAGAGAAAGTGAGAGAGAGAGAGAGAGAGAGCAAGAGAGATAATGCAGACGGATCACCTGATGAGGAGACAGAGAGCCAGGGTGTCCAACAGAACCTCAGCGTCAACAGAAGAACCTCAGAACCTCACCATATTCCACATCAATAGGTCCGCCGTATTTTCCATAGAAGCAGCTTTGACTTTGGAGCCACGTGTTTCAGACCTTGTAAAACCTGTAAACACCTAACATACCACAGTGCTCCTGGTTTATGTTCAAAGCCAGAGCTCCACAGGGCGGAAGGCACACGCTTCGCACGGGTTCAGATTCCGGCGGTGGTCGGTCCCTTACCGTTTTAAGCGGTAACAGCAGGTGTCATTAACCACAAGGACCGTCCGACCCTTCGGAGGACTGGGGCCGTGGACAGACGGAGGTCCAAGTTTATGTTGGGGGTGGCGCGGTGTGTGTGTGTGTGTGTGTGTGTGTGTGTGTGTGTGTGTCTGTGTGTGTGTGACACACTTCCAGATGTGAAGTCATCTGGTGGCTGTGGACTGGTCTGTTGTACACTAAGTGACACACATATACACACACACACACACACACACACACACACACACACACACACACACACACACACACACACACACACACACTCACACACACACACACACACACACACTTCAGCTGTAGCCATGATTCATACAATGAGAATACAACGACTTTCACTTTAAAAAGTATCAAATATATATTTGTTTCTCTGCACCAGGGGGATGTTTAGGTTTCTCATTATGTTGGTCCCTTCCTTCCTCCCTTGTGTAGTGGTCTACCGTTTGCTGTGTTGTTTTTCCCGTCGACAGTCACATTTTAGACAGAAGCTGAGATAAACACACCCATCAATTCCTCCTGCTTATAGTCGAGGAAGAAACAGTGTGTTTTCACAGTGGGTGATTTCACAGTGGGTTTTTCCAGTGCTCGGTTTGTGTGTGTTTGAATCTAATTATCCATCCTTCTCTGCTTCTATCACTCTTTTCACTTGTCACATTTCCCCTTTTTAACTCCCCAACAAACACTGTGTGACGATCTCTGTCACACACACACACACACACACACACACACACACACACACACACACACACACACACACACACACACACACACACACACACACACACACACACACACACACACACACACACACACACACACACACACACACAGCGCAGCATCACAACTGTAACCCTGCGGTGTGATAACAGAACGGCACCGTCAGTACTGAACACACATTTTTGTTGGCAGAAAGTCTGGGAGGATTGAGAGACGCTCTTCTTTCTCTTCACTCCCTAGAAGGTCTTAGGAGGGATCCCGGAGATGCCTCCTACAGTATATCAACCCTCAAGGCCTAGGGTGACCCTTGACCCCTCGCTGTGTGTCAGTGCTGATCTATCCCAGGCGGCCTGGGAGTATTTTGCTCGCTGGATGCTGACTTGAAGAAGAAATATGTCATAAAAAAGAAGAAGAAGAAATGTGACACATTCCCACAACACGGTAGTTTGTCAAGAGGGACCCGTGCTAAACACATTTGGATTCACACACAAAAAGCCTGACACACACACTCGAACACACACACACACACAACACACACACACACACACACACACGTGCACGCACACACACACGTTACACAGGAACGCACCCTGACTCCGTTGACCGTGCTGCTTCATTTCCCTTCATGTACTTTAAAGGAAGTAATAGTTCCATTACCCAGACATCAGCCACATACCGACGCGCCAGTTATACCACAGACTCATCGCGATAAGAGTGAAATTAAATTAAATCACCCATAAAGGCACCGCCCCAGACACACACAAACACACACACACACACACACAAATATACACACTAATGCACAAATGTGCACACTTATATCTAAAAATATTCCTACCAGTGACCTATTTTGCCGCTGCTGGTGTGCCTGCACGGCTGACCTCCGTGTGGGGCTTCACTGGTGGAATAGCAAATGAGGAGAGCATGCATGGGATTGGATTGCGTTCCTTTTTCAAACTGTTGGGTAGCGATCAGCTGGTGGGTCCCAGTGGAGGGTGTAGCACAGCACAGGATGCTACACAAATCCACGTGAGGATATTAGGTTCCTTAGAGACTAGGAGACATGGGGGGACAACAAGAAGGGCTGAACACAGCTAATAGAAAACATGGCACTTTTGAAACTTTGAATTGCTTACAGTCATTAAGCAGATGCTTTTGTCCAAAGCGACTTTCCTATATGTGCATTCAGTCACCAGAAGTAATAAGAGCCTTTCCTCTCTAATAAGCCTCCAAGAACCAAACCAGGGCTCAGGTAAAGGTACAATAAGTAAATAAATAAATGTAACAAACTAAATTCAACATCGCAAAAAGGACAGCTCACACACTAACCAAAAGAGAACCAAAACACAGACGCTTGGCATGTGAACTACATTGAAGCACAAATAGGGGCAGCAGCTAGGGAGGGTGTGGCATTTTGAATATAAAGCAATGCATTGGGGCATTGTGTGCAACTGACAAGACAAACGCCAGTGGAGAAGAGTCCCCCTGGTGGACAGGTAAGGGAACACACTGTGAATGTGAGCTTTGACTAGGAAACTGTGTAGTGGGATTGGGAGAATTATGTGTACAGTGGGTGTTTGTGTCCGTTGAGTGTCACAAATGAGTTGTTTTGTTTATGTTTTTGATTGTACTTTTACTGCCACAAACAGTTAAATTATATTCTCTAACACTAGGAATAGATGAAGAGGGAACCACAACATAGAAGAGACACACACACACACACACACACACACACAAACCTGTTGTTAAGTGAAAGCCATTACAAGATCCCAGTACATTGCACAGGTTACATTGACTCTATCCAGTCCTTGGCTTCTGTTAATGCTTCCGTGGCTCATGCCAACGAGTCACTTCTGGTCCAGACGCAACCCAGCCTCAACTCATGGAGGAGGGAACTTGAACTCAACCTACGAGTTAGGATGACCTGTTCTCAAGTGATGGCAAAATGCCCCTTTTGAATCCCTGGCGACACCGCTGACAGGGGGCAGGGCGAGGGAGAGGAAGTAGGGGTAGTAGGGCTGACAGGGGTAGGGGGGGAGTAGGAAATAAGTCCTTCATGCCTCTCGCACATCTCAACACAGTTCACGCCGTCATGAACGACTATTATTGCTTCCTGTCAGTGTAGAGCAATGCAGGGGGTCAACGCCACATGGCCGTCCCCCCGCAAGCACGAACGGTGGAGAAACCCGACCCTCGGGGGGTTCCTTGTAAACTCCATCAGCTGCAAGGAGCCCATACAGAACTCAACAGGGCATTGGAAACACACTTGAGCACGCACACGTTACACCGGCTCCCTGTCCCTTTGTCCCAACTGGGTTCAAAATAGTGTGGACTCATTCATAAAACCTCAAGGCTCTCACGATCACGTATGCTAAATTGGGATATATCATATATAGTGGGAGGGAATGGGGAGTAAGCATTCCTTTGAACTTGTGGCAAATGGTAATTCAACATCTTGAATCTATATATATATATATATATATATATATATATATATATATATATATAGATCATGAAAGTACATAAAAGTCAAGGGTTAGGGTTGGGTACTTGACTGTGAGTCAAGTACATCTTTCAACATAAAATAATACATATTGTCAAGGATACTGCCATAGCATAATGCAATGTTATCAAATAACTAAATGACTATCACCATAACAAAGGAAATGTTTCACAATGAATTGAATCCCCAATTTAAATAATCCTCTGGAGGCAATTACGCTGAGCCATAAATGCCAGTATTAATCTGATAACTGAAAAAGGCCTGGGCTATAGTTAGGGGATATTTTAAGCCCCGCGGGACTATTGGAAAGGGGGCCTGGAAGGGATGACACATCCAGCAGAGTACGGGAAAGCTCCCCCGGTAACGCCCACATCTCCTTCTCCCCTTGGTAACGCCCACATCTCCTTCTCCCCTGGGTAACGCCCACATCTCCTTCTCCCCTTGGTAACGCCCACATCTCCTTCTCCCTTGGTAACGCCCATCTCCTTCTCCCTGGGTAACGCCCACATCTCCTTCTCCCCTTGGTAACGCCCACATCTCCTTCTCCCCTGGGTAACGCCCACATCTCCTTCTCCCCTGGGTAACGCCCACATCTCCTTCTCCCCTGGGTAACACCCACATCTCCTTCTTTCACACACATGGCCTTAGACGACACTAGACATCCAGACCCTGGACTGGCCACAATGAGACGGCATTGGCAGAAGAAGAAGAAGAAGAAGAAGAACCGCTGGACTAGATCTAATGGTAAATGGACTGCATTTATACAGCGCTTTTATCCAAAGTGCTTTAAAATGATTTCCTGACATTCACCCATTCATACACGGACGGCGGTGTCAGCCATGCAAGGCGACAGCCAGCTGTTCAGACTCACTCCGACACTTGGCTCGGAGGAGCCGGGGGATCGAACCAGCGACCTTCCGGTCTCCAGAAAACCTGCTCTACGTTCTGAGCAACTACCACCCCCTATTATTACATGCCACGAGCCTCATAATATCGTAGCAAGATGTTATAGTGATATCCCACGCACAATACAAAGTCGGACAACTCGACAAAAACTGTCTTTTGACACAGTGCTCCGCATCGCGTTGGTACTGTGTGCAGGTGGAAACAATAACAGACTATTTCCCATCACGAGAACGACATGTGCATGTCATTTTACGAGGACATAATGTTACAGAGAGGGTGTGGTGGTG
Source organism: Muraenolepis orangiensis (assembly GCA_027704905.1). Taxonomy (NCBI): domain Eukaryota; kingdom Metazoa; phylum Chordata; class Actinopteri; order Gadiformes; family Muraenolepididae; genus Muraenolepis; species Muraenolepis orangiensis. The sequence goes on from CM051008.1 coordinate 21,469,025, forward strand.
AACTCCATCTTTAAAGTCCCACACTCTTCCGTGGACCTTTAACCCGGCTCTATTGTAGCCCTTTGTTCCTCTGGTCTGAGAATGTGCTGCCACAACCGGTCAGCGGAAAACACAGAACAACAGACTGACCAGCCCCTGCCCACGCCCAGGACTGACGTTTGTTTATCAACAGTTAATAGTTCAACTATTTGGTCAAAAATTGAATAACCAAACTTTTTACCTCCGCCATCAAAGATGGGACGGAGGTCTGTTTGTTTGTCTGTTTGTTTGTCTGTTTGTTTGTTTGTCTGTTTGTTTGTTTGTCTGTTTGTTTGTCTGTTTGTTTGTTTGTTTGTCTGTTTGTTTGTCTGTTTGTTTGTCTGTCTGTTTGTTTGTTTGTCTGTTTGTTTGTCTGTTTGTTTGTCTGTTTGTTTGTTTGTTTGTTTGTTTGTCTGTTTGTTTGTCTGTTTGTTTGTTTGTCTGTTTGTTTGTCTGTTTGTTTGTCTGTCTGTTTGTTTGTCTGTTTGTTTGTCAGTTTGTTTGTCTGTTTGTTTGTCTGTCTGTTTGTTTGTCTGTTTGTTTGTTTGTCTGTTTGTTTGTCTGTTTGTCTGATTGTTTGTATGGGATTTGACAAAACTTGGTGGTTAGATTACTTATTGGCCAGGGAACAGTTGATTCGTTTTAAGCGCAGATCCGGATGCGAATCCGGATCCAGGGAACTTTTTGGTGTGGCGGACGAATGCGCTTGACTGAGGGCCCTCTAGTTCATTATGCAATAGTTTGACTATAGTATCGGCTGCAAAAAGCACATACAATGAGACCAGTTTCTAACCTCCAGTCAATGTTTCGCCGCAAACCCGTTATCAACACAGAGTCTAGACCACACATGTCCTTTTCATCACCTATGACGACAGACGCACACACACACAGAATATCCCACCGATGCAAAACAGTGCGGCAGGCAGCCGTGGCGTATTAGCTTGCTATCACTACTGAGGTGGTGGTTATCAAACAAAGCTAGCGACCTGCATGGTTATTCAAATTGCTTTTCTCGCTGAGCAACAGTGAGACATTTGTCCTGCGAGGTTTTCTGGAAACACACATCCGTGTGCATCCGCGCCTCAGGGCTCAGAGGGAAGCACGCAGACAGAGGCCAGGGTACACAGGAGAGAACTGAGGAAGACTGCAACAGGAAAGCACAGATGACAACATGATAGGATTAAAGGGGAATTATAAAGGCCACCGGGGGACAGAAACAGACAGTGACACGAAGAAAAGAAGAAGAAAAGAAAACAACATGAGTAGAAATAAAACAGACACCAAGGTTAAGAGTAAGTGCAACCGCAAAGATGGTAAAAGAAGGTAGTTGGAATTTGTTCTACTAATAGCTAGAAAGGCTGTGTATGTGTGTGTGTGTGTGAGTGAGAGAGAGAGATATGGAAAGAGATAGAGAGAGAGTACTTCTGTTGTTGCTGTGCCTTAAAAAGGAGAGCAGGCCCTCAGCGCAGCACGGGGCCTTAAGAGAAGAAACACTGAGGAACGCAGGAACATAAACACCTTCCACTCTGGCTCCTTATGGCTCCCGTTAACACACACACACACACACACCACACAACAGACCTGACACACACACACACACACTCACTCACTCACTCACTCACTCACTCACTCACTCACTCACTCACTCACTCACTCACTCACTCACTCACTCACTCACTCACTCACTCACTCACTCACTCACTCACTCACTCACTCACTCACTCACTCACTCACTCACTCACACACACACACACACACACACACACACACACACACACACACACACACACACACACACACACACACACACACACACACACACACACACACACACACACACACACACACACACACACACACACACACACACAACAGACCTGACGCACACACACACACTCACACACACACACAAACACACCTGGCAGACACACTCACAAGATAGACCTGATACACACACACACACACACACACACACACACACACACACACACAACAGACCTGACACACACATTCACACAGACACAAACAGACCTGACAGAAACACTTACAAAATAGACCTAACACACACACACACACACACACACACACACACAACAGACTTGACACACACACACACGCACACACACAAACATACCCACGCCTCAAACAGTAGATGGATACCTAACACACTCAGTCAAACACAAGTGCACACCCATATGGACAATAAACCCTAGTTTGCTAGGCTAACCACCAAAGACACACATACACACACACACTCACACACACACCCATATGGATAGTAAACCCCAGTATGCTAGGCTAACGACCCAAGACACAAATACCCAAACCCTAAAAGAGAAGCAAGTGTACAAGTGTATCAGACAGCATGAGGTGTCACCACACCACACCGCCGAATGACTCAATGAAACAGCATTTCTTGGCATTACATAAACATATCGTCGAGTAAAAATAGAAAAGGGGATTCAAACAGAAGTTCTCAGCGGGGAGAAACTGACTCCTGACGGGGGGGGGGAACCTGGAGAGAAAGTCGGGTAGAAGATAAGCTTGAATGGGTTGAACAGAGGAACTATGGGAAGGATGCTCAGATGGCGTGGTATGTGGGACACCAGAGGGATGACAGCAGAGAGGGAAGCAGATGAGGAGGAAGGGGGGGGGTCGATTCAGCCTCCAGAATCAGAACACGGTGCAGTGGATCTGACCAGCACTTTGGAGTGGATTAGCGCCGAGCAGCTCCCAGTAATGACTCTGCAATTTAATGGCATCCATGGCTCAGCCGGATAAGAGCCACATAAGGGCCGGGGCCTGAGTGAGCGGAAGAGTGGATTTGAGGAAGAGGAGGGGCCCGCCGCGGTAATGGGTTGAACTGATGTTCACCTGCCAACGTCTCCTGCCGAGCAGTAGGGTGCGGGGGTTCAAAGACATCACAATAAAGCGGAACCCTTCTCTCGGTTTCACTGAGGTCAGAGTTCAGGACTGGGCAGACCGGGGCCTCCTACTGTCCCACATGAAGGTGTATAAGTCCTAGGAAAAAACCTCAGCACACGTTGGACAGAGAGAGAGAGAGAGAGAGAGAGAGAGAGAGAGAGAGAGAGAGAGAGAGAGAGAGAGAGAGAGAGAGAGAGAGAGAGAGAGAGAGAGAGAGAGAGAGAGAGAGAGAGAGAGAGAGAGAGAGAGAGAGAGAGAGAGAGAGACACAGAGAGACACAGAAAGAGACAGACAGAGAGCTATATATAGACAGATAGACAGACAGAGAGAGAGGGACAGAGAGAGAGAGAGAGAGAGGGAGAGAGAGAGAGAGAGAGACAGAGACAGAGAGCAAGACAGGGTGAACACGTGTGCCAATCAATAAAGCACTCAGCACCGCCGGAGTGATGCAGATGCCGGGGCTGACAGTCGGGACGAATGGAGTCAAATGGAGGAAAACGCACACGCAACAACACAGCACACACACAAGCCGAATGAGAACACAGGCACGCCAACGAGTGACACGGGTACCACACCGCCGCCGCTCCGAGACGTAGGCACGACCCTCCACACTCCATCCCTTTACATCACCCACTCCCGAGTGTCATGGCCGCCCGCGGCTGTCGTTTCCGGGACATTATGGAGGGCTCTCTCACCTTTATACTTCTCCCTGACGTTCTCGTACGCCTGGATGAAGTCCTGCTCCTCTGCGTTGGGAGGCAGGAAAGACGGCTCGTACGTGGCCATACTGCCGGTGGGCTCCTTGTCTGCTGTGTGCTCCTGCCGTCCCTCTCCTCCTCCTCCTCCTCCTCCTCCTCCTCCTGCTGCTGCTCTTCCTCTTATGTTCTTCTCTTCCTCCTCCTCACCTTCTCCCTGCGCTGTGTGTGTGTGTGGCTCTGTGTATTTGTGTCTGCCAGCCAGAGTGTGGCAGTGTGTTTGAGTTTCGGTGGGAGAGATAGCCGCTGCGTCCCCGCTCTGTTCCCACAGTCAGCTGTGTGTGAGCTCTCCCCTGCTCTGAACTTCATTCCACAGAACAGCAGCGCTCCCCCCTCCTTCCCCCTTTACCCCACCACCACCGCCACCCCCACCCTAACCTCGCAAAACACACACACACACACACACACACACACACACACACGCCCCCGCCCCCCCCCCGGTGCTTGCATGCGCATGAGTCCTCCCCTTTCTTTTCCACACACACACCTCTCGCCTGGCTCAGAACCACTAATAAAAATGTCAAGCCCCGCCTCTTAAAGACATGCTCTCTCTCTCGCTCTCTGTCTCTCGCTCTCTGTCTCTCGCTCTCTCTCTCTCACACACACACACACCCACACACACACCACACACAAACGCACGCACACACACACACACACACAGGCAAATACACACTCAAATTCACACTCAAACTCCTAGAAACAGACAGCACAGGGTAAAGATTACACTGTATATTGTTGTTGTGTGTGTTGTTTTCCCCTGATTTTAATATAAAGGCAATTGAATTGCAACTACCCAAGGGAAATCACTTGCTGATCACTAGTGGCTTCTCTGTATCACAAATTACACGTTGAATTTAGGGATGGGAATCGGCCGGGAGCTCACGATACGATTTTACAGCCATGTAAATATATATCTGCAAATATCGCAACAGAAGGAGCAGCAGCAGCTCAGTGGGGGCAAGAGTAGCTCAGTCTGTTAAGACTCGGCTTGGGAATCGGAAAGGTCACCGGTTCAAGTCCCCAAAACACCTGGGTCCTGCCGAGGTGCCCTTGAGCAAGGCACCAGACCCCTTCACTGCTCCCCGGGCAGCTATGTATACAATAGCTGCCCTCTGCTCCTAATACTAGGATGGGTTAAATGCAGAGAAGCAAATTTCACTGTGTGTGTGTCTATGTGGCGAGTTAAGAGGATTCAATCCTCCAGATGTAGGTTTAGATTGTGAAACAACATGCAATGTGTGTTGATTGGTTATCTTGTGGGGTTCAACAGTGCAGCTGGGTTGTACGGGTCCATCGCTGCCCACCATTGGTTTCTATGAATATGGCCGAACAGGACATATTTGACGCAAATCAACTTTAAGCAAATGCACGACAGCGCCCTCTGTAGGATGGTGCCGTGAATACGTTTCCTTCGAAGGTTACGCAGACCGATTTGTTTGTCAAGCCAGAAAACAATATACAAATATATACATATATATCATCAAAACAATGTTTAGCCCTACCCCTAACTGATTGCCAAGCTATCACGATATACGCTGCCAAAGGCGTCCCCCTGGTGGCACTGTGGAGTCATAGTCACCCTCACTGTGACAAGCATCTGTGTATCGAGAGCAAAATAACGCACAAAAACAACACACAAGCCAACCGCTGTGAAAAAAACTGCCCTTGATATCCTCTGGGATACCAGCAGCTGACGAGCAGATTCACTAAATATTCAGCAGATAACCCTCGGACCGGGCAGGCTGGATGAGAGACGTCCAAGAATTAATGTGGGTGCAATAAATCAGCGGAGAAAAACGGCAGCACGGCGCAGCATGTCAGGAACATAATAATGAAACAGAGCATGACCTGGCAGGTTTTAAAAAGGAGCACCATGTGTCATCCTCCAGTGATGGGCTCTCAGTCCCTTGTCAACGGGCGCCACGCCGTCTTAACATCACCTGACACGGGACATAAATAACAGAGGGAGCAATTTGGGCCTGTTGGGTTTATTGATGCTATTTATGATTAGCATTCATTGAGCATCCGCTCATCCTTTCAAACAGCACATGGGACCCTAGTACACCGGATACGGCCGCGCAAGGTACATGAATGTGCATGAAAATATATATGAATGACATATCATTACATTACATTTACATCATTATCGAGAGAGGGACTTGAGTGACACAGGGTTAAAGCTCCATGCCCGTGCAAACAGGCGGTTTGTCAGACCCCCTTTTCGTCCGGGGCTGTCTGGGATTTCGGCTGACCACTGAACACTAGACAAACTAACATTCTAACAAAGCCAATGAGAGTGTCTCTATGTCCCTGCAGAGATATAGACAGCTTTATCTACTATCTGCACACACTGCCTTTTCAAAGTAGGTTATTGCTTTGAAATGGTAGCGCTTCAAAAAAATAATTTTAAAAAAGAGTTATATAATAGTGAATACTAGATAATTGAATAATGGGATGCCAAGCCATATAGCTGCCCTGTGCCAAGCCCCAGACTTACTTTAACCTCTTATCTCTAAGCACGCAAGCAAGGTGAGTCCATTAGCCTGATTTAAGTCACTCACATCGGAGACGGTGCCAAACGAAAAAATAATGTCTCTCGATTTTCTCAATCTCTCCATCTGTTTCCTTCACCTCAAGTCAAGTCAAGTCAAGTTTATTGTCACTTCACAGTTTACACAAGTATAAGCAATGAGTGAAAATCTTATGTGCAATACCCGACGACAGACAGCAGTTATAAAAAACAGAATAGGATAAAAATAAGTTAAAAAACAAAACTGTATAAGTTAAATATATAAAAAATGCAAAATATTAAATGCAATATGTCAGTAAAAGAGCAATATATATATATATAAATCAATGTAATATAATACATACAAGTACATTGTTATATGCTATACACCTCTTATTCAATATTTAATATGTAATATTAATATTAATATTTACAGAGTCTTAGCCAACAATACATAGCGATGGTGATGAGGCCATGTGGCCTAGTTGAGACGTAGACTCTTCATCACTTGCAAGTTACCAACAGTGCGATATTAGTTATAGTGACACATAGCAGATGTGCATGGTTTCCACAGGTATGTAATTAAGTTGGTATTATTGTCAACGTCATTATGTGAGAAAGAAACTGTAGCCGTGTAATTATTCAATGGTGATATAGGCTGGTGTTTCATACATAGTATAGAGAACACCTAAAAAGTGTCTTTTAATTGACATCAACTATTCCTGTTCCGATTCCTCATTGCCTAACACCATTTCCCCAAACCAAGCGTGACAAACGATTGTTGGATTCCAGCCAACTGTAGTGTAAAGCAATTTAACCACGTATGCTTCATCTGGACAATGGGTTTCATTGTACGAAACCCGGATGAAATGGCTGATGACAAATGACAGCAATGAGCTCCATCCAGCCTTCCCCATTTTCCATGCTGGTTGTTCATGGAGGCTGGTGCCGTACGGGGGGACCACGTCATGTAGGAACAGGGAAATCCCTGCAGGTCTTTTTGGCCAAGGCCGACCTGACAATCAGCCAGCACACTTTCCTTTCCTAAGAGGAAACACGTTAAGTCCTAAACACCGGACTGCTGCTCACTCACTGTGTGTGTGTGTGTGTGTGTGTGTGTGTGTGTGTGTGTGTGTGTGTGTGTGTGTGTGTGTGTGTGTGTGTGTGTGTGTGTGTGTGTGTGTGTGTGTGTGTGTGTGTGTGTGTGTGTGTGTGTGTGTGTGTGTGTGTGTGTAACACTCAGGTTCAGCCAGTGGAACAGCGAGGGGCATGCCGACCCGGGGATTTCCTAACACCTCAGCTGGAGGTCAATCGCCAGCCCTAAACCCAGAGTGCAGAACTCCTATCTGAGGTGTTTCAAAACAGAAAGATATGGTTCCACCATTGCGCTGGCTGTAAACATATGAATGCAGGGCTGTTTACTCCACGTCGAGAAGGATCTGGAGTCACGCGTCCTCTGCACCCTGGAGAAGTTAAACGCAGACTATTTGACCCCCAGAACGTGATAAACATCCTACACCGCACAGGGGATATCTCCAACACATTATCAAAGACTCATATAGACTTCATATAGACCGCTCGGAGGTCTAGAGGAGATTAACATGTTAACACACTGTTAATTCTGAAGAATGTGATGCGCTACAAAAATAGACGACCTATTGAAGACCTATACGCAATTTATAGCTGGGTCGGCAACTGTTGAAGAACAATGTAAATAAACCTGAGTTGACTTTACAGGCTCACAGCTTTAAATAAATAAACACTGAAAGTTGGAGTGTGTGTGTGTGTGTGTGTTGTTGTGGCTAGGTTATCAATACAGATAGACCTAGGATTTTGGAATGTCTTTGTGTGTGTGGTATGTGTGTGTGTGTGTGTGTGTGTGTGTGTGTGTGTGTGTGTGTGTGTGTGTGTGTGTGTGTGTGTGTGTGTGTGTGTGTGTGTGTGTGTGTGTGTGTGTGTGTGTGTGTGCGTGTGCGCGTGCGCGTGCGCGTGCGTGTGTGCGTACTAATATACTAATCCTTTGTATGTGCAAGACATATGACAGTATTCATGTGCACTGCATCTGATACTGAGACCATATCCTCCCTGGACGCATGTGGAGATAAACAAACGTGGGTGTGAACTTATGAATATGTCCACCACATCTTGGACGCCAGGTGTGAGACACTAGACTCTGCAGGAATAATATTCGGTCTCACATAATATGTGACACAGCCACCACATTACACTCCAACACCCCGTGATGCTGCTGCTATTTCAATACCTGGTCTCCTCGTGTTGAGAAAAGGGCGTGTCAAAAGTCTCCCTTTCTTCTCTCAAATATTGTGCGAACACAACGTTGTTTGTTCTTTTTTTGCAAAACAGACTAATCGTTTGTACGATTGGAAGAAAAGTCAATTGAGCGTTGAGGGTCATGGAGGACATGCTTTCGCTCCCAGACTCATCTTGAAAGTAATTCGATTCGATTAAATTACGTAACAGCAAATGTGTGTCATCGCAGACATGGGGGTATGACTTGAAGCCATTTTGCCATACAGTAATTTATCATCTGCTTTCATCGTAAAGCTCATTAATCATAGGCTACTGAAGATATTGTACATACACTGTGGGCCACTCTGTATGCAGAGTATTTTATCTTGACAAATTGACAACGGAATATTGAATCTAAAACCATCTAGCACCTCTGTTCACAAGTGAACAGAACCTTCCAGTACATCTGATCACTCGTGAACAGAACCTTCCAGTACTTCTGTTCACCAGTGAACAGAACCTTCCAGTACATCTGTTCACCTCGTGAACAGAACCTTCCAGTACTTCTGTTCACTCAGTGAACAGAACCTTCCAGTACCTCTGTTCACTCGTGAATGGAACCTTCCAGTACCTCTGTTCACTCGTGAATGGAACCTTCCAGTACCTCTGTTCACTCGTGAATGGAACCTTCCAGTACCTCTGTTCACTAGTTAATGGAACCTTCCAGTACCTCTGTTCACTCGTGAATGGAACCTTCCAGTACCTCTGTTCACTAGTTAATGGAACCTTTCAGTGCCTCTGTTCACTAGTTAATGGAACCTTCCAGTGCCTCTGTTCACTAGTTAATGGAACCTTCCAGTGCCTCTGTTCACTAGTTAATGGAACTTTCCAGTGCATCTGTTCACTAGTTAATGGAACCTTCCAGTACCTCTGCTGACAACCTCCCTGCCACCTGTTGTGTCCTCATAGGGGGTTTGTATGTGCATCTGCTGCTCAGTGATTCAGCTTTTTCAGAAGGCCTTATTAAAGCCATCCCCTCACCGTTCATCAACCTCTATTAATATATTAGCCCTCCGCTCTGCCTTATTACAGGCCGAGGCCATGAATCTTTCATGCTGACCGAGACAGGGCTTTTGTTCACTGCTTGGCAGTCGGGCTTCAATAGCAGGCCTAAAGCAGTGCTGTGGTGGATAGGGCTGTAATAGTGCAACGGCTTGAAAATATGGGCAAACGAGGCGAGTGGAAGGACAAACACAGCCAGTGGAAATAGACCGGGCTCCCTCCTCTGGTGATTATTAACCACACGTTTAACCGACTCCAGCGGGACAAAGTAACAGTGTGATGCACAGTCAAGGAATTCCGCCCGCTGCTCTGCTTTGACTTGGCTGGTGCTTCACAGATCCCCCCGTGCTTCCGACACTGCTCTTCAAGCGAGCTGTGGGATCCAGGAAGCCCTGCCGCCCAAATAAGTGTCTAATGGGAAAGCCAGAGAGAGATCATTCCCCCTCATAATAGTAGGAAAGTAAAATAAAAAGTGTTCCATGAGACTCACTCATTCAGTGAGCGTGAAATGTATTCTCCTTGGAAATAAGGCAGCGCATTGTAAGATGAGGAGAACAAGGAATACACTATGACTGCCCTGCAATTTGAGACTGGGTAGGAAATTGCACATATTTTCCAGTAACTGGAACAGCTTTTCCAAAAGCATGCTCTTTTTCTGGGGTCAGTCCTCCTTGAAGGAGCTGCCATCCAGTGGTAGGGAGAGGTATTGCAGTCTTAGGAAGAATTATGTGTTATTATGGTCAATCAAGAATATAAGGTATAATATAAGGTAATTGTAGTAATTTCCAGCACCTACTATTGTGTGATTCAGACAGTATGGTCAGAGTTGGTCAACAAGCTACACCTAATAATAGGGATACCATAAACCAAACTGTTATTATCAAACAAATGTAGTTACAATTATTATTGTAACTCAACGTTGAAGCCTCGATGACTAGAAGTCTGTAAAACAAAATAGCAACTAGTCAGAAAAACAGTGTTGAAAACTGCTTCTGTGCTGAATTTGAAAGGCTGACGAGGACCAGGAGGTTGAACAGGTCTACCATACGAAACACAGTCCACAGGATGTTCTCACCGGACGTCACTTCTCTGCAATGATGGATCACTCGCTATAAACATTGAGTCTGTATTTTAACAGCTGAGTGACGTATTCATACACACCGGTCCCTTCTCCTACTCGTGTGTGTGTGTGTGTGGGGGGGGGGGGGGTGTATCAGTAATTAAGAGTCTAGGGAGGTTAACACAAATATACACATGCTTGTGTGCTTGACAACAAAGTAAATCAGCAGAAGGTGTGATGAGAGCCAGGCTTAATTCAATACTTACAGTGCAAAATAAGTAGATGAACTTCCCTACAGAGGTGTGGTACTTTTACAATAATTGTGTAGTGGGTGTTTTTATTGGAATTGTTGAATTGAATTATATATACAGTCGCAAGAAAAAGTATGTGAACCCTTTGGAATTACCTGGATTTCTGCATAAATTGGTCATAAAATGTGTTCTGACCTTCATCTAAGTCACAACAATAGACAAACACAGTCTGCTTAAACTAATACCACACAAACAATTATATGTTTTCATGTTTTTATTGAACACACCATGTAAACATTCACAGTGCAGGGTGGGAAAAGTATGTGAACCCTTGGATTTAATAACTGGTTGACCCTCCTTTGGCAGCAATAACCTCAACCAAACGTTTCCTGTAGTTGCAGATCAGACCAGCACAACGGTCAGGAGGAATTTTGGACCATTCCTCTTTACAAAACTGTTTCAGTTCAGCAATATTCTTAGGATGTCTGGTGTGAATCGCTCTCTTGAGGTCATGCCATAGCATCTCAATCGGGTTGAGGTCAGGACTCTGACTGGGCCACTCCAGAAGGCGTATTTTCTTCTGTTGAAGCCATGCTGTTGTGATTTACTTCTGTGCTTTGGGTCATTGTCCTGTTGCATCACCCATCTTCTGTTGAGCGTCAATTGATGGACAGATGGCCTTAAATTCTCCTGCTAAATGTCTTGGTAAACCGTCGATAATTCCGTCGATGGTAGCAATCTGTCCAGGCCCTGAGGTAGCAAAGCAGCCCCAAACCATGATGCCCCCTCCACCATACCGTTGGGATGAGGTTTTGATGTTGATGTGCTGTGCCTTTTTTTCTCCACACATAGTGTTGTGTGTTCCTTCCAAACAACTCAACTTTGGTTTCATCTGTCCACAGAATATTTAGCCAGTAGTGCTGTGGAACATCCAGGTGCTCTTTTGCAAACTTCAAACGTGCAGCAATGGGTTTTTTGGACAGCAGTGGCTTCCTCTGTGGTGTCCTCCCATGAACTCCATTCTTGTTCAGTGTTTTACGTATTGTAGATTTGTCAACAGAGATGTTAGCATGTGCCAGAGATTTTTGTAAGTCTTTAGCTGACACTCTAGGATTCTTCTTCACCTCACTGAGCATTCTGCGCTGTGCTCTTGCAGTCATCTTTACAGGACGGCCACTCCTAGGGAGAGTAGCAGTAACAGTGCTGAACTTTCTCCATTTATAGACAATTTGTCTTACTGTGTACTGATGAACATCAAGGCTTTTAGAGATACTTTTGTAACCCTTTCCAGCTTTATGCATGTCAACAATTCTTAATCTTAGGTCTTCTGAGAGCTCTTTTGTGCGAGGCTTGGTTCACATCAGGCAATGCTTCTTGAGTATAGCAAACTCAAAACTGGTGTGTGTTTTTTATAGGGCAGAGCAGCTTTAACCAACACCTCCAATCTCGTCTCATTGATTGGACTCCTGACTCCAATTAGCTCTTGGAGAAGTCATTAGCATAGGGGTTCACATACTTTTTCCACCCTGCACTGTGAATGTTTACATGTGTTCAATAAAAACATGAAAACATATAATTGTTTGTGTGGTATTAGTTTAAGCAGACTGTGTTTGTCTATTGTTGTGACTTAGATGAAGATCAGAACACATTTTATGACCAATTTATGCAGAAATCCAGGTAATTCCAAAGGGTTCACATACTTTTTCTTGCAACTGTATATATATATACTGGATATATAAAAGCACAAGATGGCTGCCCGCCGCCGCCCCATCCCCCGAGCTTCCCAGGTTGAGTTTCAGACAAGCAGCTAGCCAACAGCGACAAGGGAGGGCGGTACATGCTACGCATTCTTCTGTACCTCGGTCAAAGACGACCTCTGACCCTTGCTGCCTGGCCCCGTGTCGACCCCGCGCGCCACCAGAGGTATATACAGTAAGCTATTTCCTGGTGTTCCGCTCAACTTACCACTGCTGAGTCGCCTCGGTGACGCAGGTTAGTGATGTGGGGGACTAGCCCCCCCGCAGAGACGCTGAATTAGCATCAGAATGACTTCCGCTCAGCCTTGTGTGTGCGGGTTAACCATTATGTGACGGGGTTCAGGACACTAGTTCATGAATGTAAAATATATAAAAGAGTATATATATTTTTGAAGTGGTCTATCAAAGGAAATATGTACTTGTGGACCAAATCTGTCCAAATCATATTTTAGTCATTGACTTCCATTATATTGTGTTGCATTCACATACATTTTTATATATTTGATATGTGTAAACTATTGTAAATAATAGTTTATTGAAGTTTATTCTATTTTCTATAATATTTTGCACAATTCTGTAGGCACTGCCCTTTCATTTCACCCACATCCTGCATGAGTATAAAGTGGGGTTTTTGTGACCTATGTGTCTTTTGTGTGGGATGCTGGTAATCACATAATAATAATCACATCGGTAATCATCTTTCAAAAGATGTCTGAGAAAGAGAGTGAAATATAATAAAAAAAAGGTTAAACGCTCTCAGGGACAATGCGGATAAAACACAGCCGTCTCCTGGCCTAACCTCACGCAGTAAAACACTCACCAGTTCACTACTTACAACACGTCGACTGCCGCCCCCTTGTGGTAGACACGGGAGTAACATTTTTCTTTGGATCAGCATAAAGCAAAAAATTACTCTTCTCCGATGGTTTTCAGATCTAATTCACATTAGTCAAATCACTTACGCACATTGCCCTTGCCATTGACGCACAGCCTTTGATGCACAGATATCCACATACAGCCTAAAACACACACTTATCGAGTTTGTCTGTTATACCCGGTCCAAGCTTATTACTATTTCGTCATTTAGCGGAGGCTTCCATTCAATGTGACTTGTGAGATGCATGCCATTAAGGATCAGGTAGGAGGTTAGGCATCTGCTCAGCAATGCCTACAACCAGACCTAAAGGAAGAATCTGTTCCTCTCTCCGTAGGGAGCACCAGAGGATGTTTGGACCTATTAGTAGGTTCTGAGGTCGAGTCCACTTCCTTCCAGTCGGACAGGAACACAGCATTCCAAAAAAGCACACACAGCCCGGCCCAGTGCTTCAAAGTCCCATTGTGTTTCTCTGGGGTAGTAGAGCATGCACATAATACAACTGAGCCCAGCGGTTGGTTATACACGTTCAACCTCATTCAACCTCAACCACGTTATCATTGAGAAGCACTGAGAATCATCGTCATCGTCAAGTCTTCTATAGGCACTTTGTTGGCTTAAATGAGTCACTGCTGACTTCTCAAGCACAAATCGCTGGCAAACTCAGTTATCCTACACTTTCTAGTGTGATCATATTACGTTTCTTTATGGAGGGCTTTAGCGTAAGATCACAGGAGTTTTCCCAGTCATCCGTCTCTATTGTCAGCATTCAACTGAGTGGGCAAAACAGGTCTCTCTGTGTTAACTCTATTGTGGAGCCAGCAAACGAGTGTTGCAGTTAATGGCCCTCGCTGAACACTGAAACGATTAAAGGTTAAAGGTTGATTAAAGGAGGTGTCCCGGCACGGTTGGGAGTTTATTCTAATCAGTCGTAAAACAGACCATGTTGTTCATTTATTACATCTAGAATTATGTGTCGTCGCCTTTCTTGCCCATGTCCCTGCTGGAAGAAAATAGATCGACTCATTGTTACCAAGCAGCCGGTTTAACTATCCCCACAACGGTGTGGTTGAGCCATTGTGTAAATAAATCATGTGCACTCCTTTCAATTCCCACGCCAAATATCCTCGTCCCTACGCTCTTTTTCTATTGAACCATCTTCCTCTTATTACCCCCATGTGTGTGTGTGTGTGCTGCACTCTGCATGGAACGGCACCTTTGTGGCAAAGGAATAATAATATTCCTCTGCCACAAACAATAGCCATGCCACCGATTATTCATCTCCTCCATCCACTCGCTCCCTCTGTTTCCTTGGTAACTCCTGAGGAATCAGGGGATCAGGGTGAGTCACACCGCCGGCGCAGCCAACCCACCTGCGATGCGTATGACGGCCCTCTCCGCGGGGTCCAGCACCTCCCCGGTGGCCGACTTGGAGCGCTTCACCCTCTGGAGCTTGGAGAGGTTCCAGGGTAGGGTGTCCCCGGCGTACGGAGGAACCGCGCGGTCGTGGTCGTCGCCGCCGTCTTCGTCCTCTGGCAGCGGTGGCCTCCGCCGTCGGGGCTTCTCCCGCAGGCCCTCCATCTTCTAGTGGCTGAGGAACGACAACACGTGTTTCACGATTCAAGACTCAAGATTCTTTATTTGCAAACGTGTGTAACGAGTACAATGGAATGTAAACTCCCCATTCACTCCCACATTCAGAATTTCAACAACAATACTGTACTATACTACTCTATTATATACTATAAACAACACAATATACCATACACTATACTATAAACAACACTATAACAATACTATAAACAATAAAAAATCTAAATAAAGTGTATGTATGAGGACCAGGGTGGACGGTTCATGCACAGGTGCTGCTAGTACGACTGTTATAGCTACTAGTACGACATACAGCAGTGTGCACATGTATGCATGACCAAGTAACATTACTTCATTACCGCCGCCATCGTAGATGTTATGTGAGGTTATGTTTCCTCCCACCCGTTGTGTCTGTCTGTCTGTTTGTTTTTTGGTATGTTCGCAAGACAACTCAAAAGGTTATGTACAGAATTGGACAAAACTGGTTGGTTGGTGGTTAGATGACTGATGGGCCAAGGAACAGTTGATTAGGTTTTGGTTGCAGATCCAAACCTGGATCTAGACCACCCTTTGGTGTGTCAGAGGTATGCACTCTGCTGAGGGCCCTCTAGTTATAACATGAATTGTCTTTTTTTTTTTAACTGAAACGGCCAGTCGAATGTCCAACGTTTACATTGCTAAGATATTATTTGCATCTCAGTATGAAGCGTAAACTTGGTGAATATACAGTAGCTCGCTATGGACCACATTGAGTGAGGCCTCTGCGTGTCTCCTTGGTCATGTGTAGCAAACCCAGCTGATAGTTATAATAGTTATGTTGTCATTGCTGTAAAGTACCGGTAGATATGTTTTAGTGTGTGTTTCAAAATTCCAGGTTTTCTTCTGTGAACCGTGGTGCGGCCTCATCCCCGGGTTTATGATTAACAGAAATGAATATGCACACAGACTAAATGGTTATTATAATACCACCGTATTAAAACAGGTGTAGTAAAATGCAAAGGAACCAGATACATTATACGCCAAATACACAGAGGCAAATTTGACCAAATAATGGAAATGTGGCCAGATAAAGCTTATGTTTCAACAGACCTCACATTAACATGCAAAACCCTGTACCCTGTAGAAAGTGAAGGAATGTAAAATGCACTGAGGGAATATTATACCATGCCACTGAATTCCAGCATTGGATGTCATCTGAAAATGCATTTTGTTTAACTTATTATTTGCACATGGCTGGATTGATGGGATGCATCTTTAAAATGTCACACATGAATAGCACACTTTTTTAAAGGATTTAAAGGTTTGCCAAAATACAGGATATATAGTTACAAGGTTAACTATGTTTCCACCACATAGTAGCTCGTAAACCAAGTGGTTCACCTTTTACCTTTTGGAGTTTGGATTACTACCTTTTGGGAGTCAATTCAATCCCAGTCATGTGTGGACAGGACACGCAACGATAAACATTGGAAGTAACAAACATTATTCCCTATATTCCCCTATATATTATACTCTATATATATTATACCCTATATTCACACGTGTTTAACTTGGTTAGCATGGCTGCTGCTAAAGCAGTCACTGTTTTATGTTTTTATTATATAACACAAATCACCAGGGTGGTGAAGTTTTTGAAAGATAATGGTGACAGCTTTTCCCGCACACATATATGACACATGTCTAAGACTATAGAAAAGCATAATAATAATAATAATAGTAATAATAATATAAACAAGATGTCTTACCTTTTTTGATATACAATTAACTCAATTGCCGGCGACGACGGGTGCTATCGCGGACGCTTTGTGTGTGTGTGCGTGTGTGTGTGTGTGCGTGCGCGTGTGCGTGTGTGTGTGCGTGTGTGTGTGTGTGTGTGTGCGTGTGTGCGTGACAAGCAATGTCACAGCGGTGCGTTGCGTCTGAATGTAGCCACACTCTCCTCTTCGGAGGAGAAAGTCTACCGATGATCAGACATATCGATCACTATATTGGACGAAATCCGCAGTCCTCTGTTGGAGAACATTCTGTTACGTCCTCCTCCTCCTCCTCCTCCTCCTCTGTAACTCTCATGCACCTGATCGAAACTGTCCAACACTTCTGAATACGTACGCTGCACAAGCGATGCTAAATAATAATAATAATAAAAAAATAATAATGATAATGTCCATTGATCGTGAAGTTTGACCGGGTGTCCCGACATGCGCGTGACGTCGACCTGTATTTATTAACGCCTTATTTACCTCCTCGCTCCCAGGCGCTCGGGACGGACGTCCAGGGGACGGGATGCTCCAAATGAGCGTTATTGAGCGATGAGGGGGAAGGCGGGACTTCCGGTAGAGGGGTAACCTGTTGTTACGTTGTTTTGGATTGTGTACAAACGACGACTCCCTATTAATTATCCTTGGCGTTGATGTTCTTGTTGTGGTTTTTTTTTGTTGTTGTTGTTGCTGTTTTGGTTCTCTTGTTTTTATTCTTTCCACTCCGAGAACAATTAACTGGCATACACAGCTCATGGGAAGTAATAGACCGGAAATTGGGTTTCGGTAGACCAGGATAAGCGGGACATTCGGGATCCTCTCTCAGCACCAGGTCTGCTCTGACTGAGGCTGGCGCTGCGGTAAAATAAGGAGTATCACTGTTCGATTAGTTGCCCTGGTGGTCCTGAAGGGAATGGGATGGTGCAGTCCTCTCACTGTACAATATCATTTAATTAAAAGTTGTGTTATGCCCTTAGAACGGACTGAAGCAGGGTTCACTGCTGTTTCACCTAACATTTCACGAAATCAGGATGGATGAATGAGGCGAATTGAACTTCAGTCAATCCATATCAATATATTAAAACTGATATATTAGTTACCAGCCAACACATGCAATCAGTTCAGCATCATAAAGAAAGTTTAGCACACTTTAGCAGTTTAATCTCTTTCATGTGTAACATGGTTGTTTAACATTAGTCACGGCAGATGTCCAATCACAACATGCTATTGAAGGACCATTACGTCATGCTTAGGAATCGCTCCTGACGTCTGAAAGCTCCTTGATCGGCATCATAAGCGCCTCACCCTCGAAACAGTGCGACGTCAAATGACTCATGTCGTATGCCCGGAATAGGCTGCTAAATTTATATCATGGCAATAACATTAACAACAAACTGCACAATAACATTTGATTGTATACATTACACACATATTATTGTTTTGGAGATGCATACTGCTGGAGGGAATGGGGAGTTAGCTTTCCATTGTACTTGTTGCAAATGGACAATCAATATTTTGTATCTTGTATTAGACTATATACTTTGCATTGGAAATTGTTTGTGAAAAACACAACATTTTTAACCCTAACCCAAGAATGTTTGCCTTGTTTATTTCCCTCTTGACTCGATGCCTTATAGACTTAATGGCAGGCCTACTGAAGTTTGACTTTGTAATTGCAAGGAGGACGAACCCCCCCCCCCCCCCACACACACCACACACACACACACGCACGCACACACGCACACACACACACACACACACACACACACACACACACACACACACACACACACACACATACACACACACACACACACAGACACACACACACCCCACCACCATCCTTGGAATAATCCTATTTTCACCATGGCCCACTGACCCCAGCTGGTCAAGGACAACTCCATTTACCTTGTGGCTGTCTGCCTGCCAGTGATGGATGTCGGTCCACAGAGTCCAGAGAGACGCCACACAGCCGCACTGGGGGACTGTAGCACACCTGTACGTGACAGGTGACAGGTGACAGGTGGCAGGTCGTCAGGGAGGCAGAACCAACACCACTGCTTTGGCCTTCCATTGTCTTCCTATTTAAAATAATAACAACGATCTGTGTCAGTAAAATAATAGAGGGACGTTATTATATATATGCTTTAAGATACAATTATTTGTGGATTTTCTTTGGTGGGTTCATATCAAACAGGAAATGTGCGTTTGAACCGAGGTGGTATAGCGTACGCATGTCGCACACATCTCTAAACACAGTCCTGAGAGGGACTCCCTGGTGGAGTGGGCAGCCTATTAGGAACTAGAGGATTAGCACCTGAGGTCAGCACATCCAATCAGAAACAGGGGGGGGGGGGGTACCTGCGGGGAAGACAGAGATAATTGTTCGATATTAATAACTTAAATAACTGAATTAACTACATGTAATACACCAAACAGTATTCTAATTCAAGTGACCAGCCGACAAGGTAGTTTGCCCTTTCCTACTCCTCACAGCCTTTGGGATCACCTCAGATGACAATGAAACGTTGTGTCCTCTGCCAGAGTCCTTTGTGTGTTCCGTGGAACTG
>CM051008.1:21493402-21500902 GCA_027704905.1 Muraenolepis orangiensis
ACCCCCCCCCCCATATGAGTGGGTTGAAAGGGCCGGGTGATGTTCAGTCCGCGTCCACTAGATGGCGCTGCTGTTGCTCTCTGGGAGGACACGCTCCAGATCTTGCGGTAGAAACGATAAAAAAGAAAGAAAGAAAGAAAGCGCACCTCATTATCGTGGCATCTAAAAAGCTGACGTGATGGTTCAGTAATTGTGATAGATTTGATACGTTGTTTTTCCGCCGCACAACCTTTGCTAAACTGCTGTTCCGGACCCTTGCCATAGGAGAACTGAAACCTCTCCCTGTTTGATCTGGTGGGCTGTTGTGAAACTGGAAGTGAATGGTGATTAAGTATAATTAGGCCTACTCCAGACTGAAAAAGAGGTATTTTCATTGCGCTCAAGCTATTAGAAGCCTTAATGTTTTCGTTGTAGTACGGCACCTGGAAATGAAGTGACAAAAATCACTTCATAAAGACCTTTTAAATGATTCCCCCTCCCAACAGTCAGTTAATTAAGCAAGTGTTGTAACTCGCGGATATTTATATACCGTTAGCACCAGAAACACAAACACACATGGCACACACACACGTATTTCTCTCAACGACACATTTTAATGACATTAAACATGTCCATGCTAGGGTTTTTGGGCTTTTTTTTTAAAGAGTTTACGAATGCTTGCATCTGTAAATGTTTGTGAGTGCTTGGTGTGTGTGTCTGTCTGTGTGTGTGTCTGCATGCATGTCTTTGTGTGTGCCTTGATGTGTGTCTGTCTTTGTGTGTGAGTGTGTGTGTGTGTGTGTGTCTGTATTTGTGTGTGTGTGTGTGTGCCTATGTGTGCCTATGTGTGTGTGTGTGTGTGTGTGTGTGTGTGTGTGTGTGTGTGTGTGTGTGTGTGTGTGTGTGTGTGGTGGTCTTGCAGCGGGTGCCTTGGAGCCGGCGAGGGAGAAGGAAGGATATGGCTATGATTAAAGTGGGCACTAAAGCAAAGGTGGTAATTGGGATCATAAACACTCACTTCTCCGTTTACCCCTCTAATGAAGCGCCTCTGTTTACTCTGAGGCGGGCCGCTCCTCATCAGGAACACTACTTCGACTGTAACACCGCCGCCGGAGCCCCTGGCGTCATGGCGACGAGTCCACACGAATGGCCACCCCTGCGGCCCGGCTGATGTCGAGCGGTAAATTAGGTCGCCCCGACTGAACACACAACTTGAGACGTGTTTACCTATGCGCCTTGCACACACACACACACACAGACACACACACACACACACACACACACACAAACACACACACACACAAACACACACACACACGCGCCAGTGCAAACACAAACACACTTAGTACATGTGCTCACACTAAGGTCCACTTGCACACATGTACTAGAACATACATACACACCCACACACAAGAACACACCCACACACAATAACACACACACACACACACACACACACACACACACACACACACACACAAACACGCTTAGCACACATGTGCTCACACTAAGGTCCACTTGCACACATGAAACACACACACACACACACACACACACACACACACACACACACACACACACACACACACACACACACACTTGAACAAACAGTAGTAGTGAGCTCATGCTCCCTTATGAAGAAGTGAGACCTGTGGATGTAAACTTAGTAGCCACGGGCAAGACCGCCTGGTGCTGTGTCTCAGAGGGCCACCAACGGGGTCAAGACAAACATCCAGGTTGCCACTGTTCACCTCATCATGGGGCCAGGGGGTGGTGGCCGGTATGGGTGGTGCGGGAGCCCAGCTGTGCTACACCCAGAGCCCTGCAGGGCTCTCCTGTCTGACCACCACCCTGACCACCACCACCACCACCCCTCGCATGCACCAGGCAGATAACGGCGCAAAGTGTGCAATCACACTTTGCCACAATCACTGCAATATGTATATATACAATTGTACTCCCATTTAATAATTTAAAACCTGTTTATTTTGTTTTGTTTCGTTTTTACATAATTTCCAATTGCTGTTGTCTGTAAAGAGTGACCGAGGATTGCATTACACCATTTTGTGGTACTTGTACAATGACAATAAAGGCATACAGATTCTGATTCAACTGAAACTTTATCAACTTTTTAAAAGTTTTTAACGCATAAAGTCAGATTCAGTATATATTTTTTTGTGTAGGAATATCCCACCGAAAGTGGGCCTTGCTCAACAGATAACCATTAAGGGATCAGGGGTTTCCAAAACTTCAAAAGCAAGAAAAAAAAACAGAAATCAACCCCCAGGTTTCAAAACACGGTTCACAGGTCTGCTCACTTTGGCCCCTTTTGGTACAAGAAACAAAAACAACCTCAATTCACGGGGATTCCTTTGAAGCAGAAACCTGAAGGAGGCTCAGTCCGTCAGCATTCTCCCCGCTGCCCCGTCCAAAACCCAAATGCTATGTGGCATGTTTGACATTGCGAGAGAACGGAATAATGCGTGTTGTCAGGTAAGGAAGGAGCACGAGGGGCCACGAGGGGCCACCGCAATCAGGAAAAACTCTGTCCGGCCCCTCGGCACGACTTCAATAAAATACCTCCAGCCTACTTTTAGAAGCATTAGTCCTGCGCAAATTAAAAAGTAGAGCGCAATTAAAAGAAATCGCTGTGTAAATGTTAGCATGTGGAAGTTTTTCCTTTTCCGTTTTTCTTCTTCTACACCGAAACAAAGAATAGCCCTGGGGGCTGGAAGGAGGCGAGGCCAGCTGCACAATATTACTGCCTCCATGTGTTCTGAATAAGGCGCCATTATAATCAAAATCATAAAAAAAGGTAATGCGTCCCCCTTTTTAAGCATTTAAATATTAGTTAGCCAATTCAGAGTTCATGTGTGTTTTAAACATTTGTGTACCTCCTAATTGAATGAATGTTTGGGTGAGCAAAAAAAAAAAAGCAAGGTTATTCTTTGTAACTGAAATGCATGGTTTGATGAGTAATCGGTGGCACTTACTCCTCGACAGTTTTTCTTATTGGAGACCTTAAGTGATCCCTGCTATTGACTAGCAGACGCATGCGACTCGCTATCGCTAACCATAATCTCGGACCAAACCGAACCAAAAAGCCTGTTTCCTGTTTCGTAACACAGATGTTCTACCAAGAAAAGTAATTTGGGCGAGTGGATGAAACATTCCATAATTGTATTCCTACCGTCTTCCGCATCCACGGCTGTTGATTTGAAACCTTTACAGACATTTATTTACAGTTTACTACCGCTGGCCGGGTTTGTGTTTGTTGTATTTAGCTAATTACACGCTAACAGATCCCCGCCTCCAGTAACATGATTGGACAAAACAAATATGAAGAGAAAGAAAGTGAAGCATCCCGTTCACCCAGGTTTAAGATCGTCTGCCATGAGACTGTAGATATTAATCTAAAGTATGATTTAGGAGATGAGCCCATAGAGACGACCTTAACCTGTTGCTCTCCAAACCTAAGCCTAACTAACTTTATTTTACCAAAACAAATACATAGGACTTAAGAATAGGAGTAAAGGAAACAAATCTAGGTCCTATTCTAAACTGACCTCAAGTCACCTAGCCTAACATAACTTGAGCTGAGTTGTGTTAGGCTAGTGTAAGAACAACAAGAAAATACCCTGACAACCGGCTGTAAACATAACAACTTATTGACAACACACTCTATAATACACTATAATAAACGTATATGAATCGCCGTTAAACCCCCAAGGGAACTAATGAGTGTGAGGTCCAGAGGCCGACCACAAAGCTCAACCCTCAAGTTAAAAGTCACAGAGGGTGTCGCCTTCACACCGGGACAGATGAGTTTCCATGCGAGGAGCAGTGTCGTCTGGCCAAATCCACTTTTCCCCCTTATTAACACGGATATTTCCGAGCTGTCAGATGGTTGAAGTCTGGGTTTTTTGAGAGTGCGTCTCGCTGACACGAGGCTTCCCTCTCTCCATAGGTTCCATCCCCGCTACGGTGCTGATCCCTGCACTCGGTGGCGGTCCCCGGGGTTCTGAGCCAGAGCCGCCGCTGCTGCCAAGGCGGTTCACGACTTACATAGCGGCACACGCTAATTTACTGAGACTCGACACTACTTTGGGTCCCGCGGTGCAATTCCCACGTTCCAGCTGAGAAAATATATCATTAGTCCCTGGTTGTGTAATGCGTGCCACGTTACGTTATAAAAGCCGGGTGTGAAGCAACATGGATGGAAGGCGAAGGGATTTCCAACGTTTTGACTGACTCGTCTGCTCGGAAGAGTCGGTCGGCGTTGGGGATTTGAGGAAGATGTGGTGTTGAGAAGGGCCCTTCGCTCTGCTTACCCAATGCTTCTGGGGGCGGCTGGCGGTCTAAGCATTTCCACTGGAACCGTCCACCACGTCCACGTATTGCGACCCATACCGGCGTGGATCTTTATGAGTCTGTCTTGAAAAAGTTATACGGATTAATTAACTTTTGCAGACCAAATTAAGATTCCACGCTAATTGCCGTCTCGGCTGGGCCATATGTGATACAGACACAGGCCCCTCCACACACACACACACACACACACATACGTACTGATTTGTATACATTTTATGAAAAACACCTTTTTCCTCAACTTCTGTTTTCCCCAGCCAAGAGCAGCAGGGAGACAGAAGGACCAAGCCAGAGGGACTCTGTCGTACATACAAGCAGCAAATTGAAAGGGCATGAGAGCAGAGCAGAGTGCAGGCCGGGGACTAGTGTTGCTCTGTCATTAAGCGCCTGTGTGTGTGTCTGTGTGTGTGTGTGTGAGTGAGTGTGTGTGTGTGTGTGTGTGTGTGTGTGTGTGTGTGTGTGTGTGTGAGTGAGTGTGTGTGTGTGTGTGTGTGTGTGTGTGTGTGTGTGTGTGTGTGTGTGTGTGTGTGTGTGAGTGTGAGTGTGTGAGTGTGTGAGTGTGAGCGAAGACCCTTTTTTGGCACGAGACCGCAGGTTCGCCGGCTTTTTCTTCACTTCACAAACATTTTTACGGCCCTGACAGAGTATGACCGAGCAGGCCACAACAGGCAGCCCCGGTCGCCCCTCAAAACAACCACGCCACAGCAGAGCCACCAGAGCCCGACTAAATATAATTAACCCCCCCACCCCTCCCCCCCCCCCTCCCCCACCACCACCCCTCACCCCAACTCACCCACCGACCTCACCCACCCCTCACCCTATACAGTGGGGGAGAAACTGTTGAGTCTGACCAGCTAACTTGTGGGTTAATTAACCCACACAGTGGAGGCTAATTAGAGGCCCCACCACGCACCGTAGGCGACCGTGATGAGAGCCGATATGTCAGCCTCCCGTCTCTCCCGGCGTCCCCCTCGTCTCCCCCCCCTCGTCTCTCCTCCCCCTCCCCGTCTTCCCCTTTGTAGAGTGTACCACCCCCACCCCCCACCCTCGTCTCCCATCGATAATCCTAATCACACGTGCGCGAGTCCTATCATGTGGCAGCAATTTGGATGGCCGACACCCAGTGGTGAGCGTGCCTGACCCACCCCCACCTCTCCGCTGTACCTCCACCCCAACCCTCATCCCCTCCCCCACCTCCATCTCCCTCCGACAAACACCACCTCTGAGAAGCCACATCTATCATGGATCCAGCCCCAGCTAAGCCCCTTAAAACCACGCCATCCCTGTGTGTGTGTGTGTGTGTGTGTGTGTGTGTGTGTGTGTGTGTGTGTGTGTTTGTGTGTGTGTGTCTGTATGTCTGTCTGTGTGAGGGGGTGGGTGTGCATGTGTGTGTGTGCGTGTGCTTCTAACTTGATGTTCAGTAATGAGCATAGCAACCTGCCTTACTACAACAAACACACACAAGCCAGTATAAATATACACTAGTCAGTAAGGCCGTTCAATCATTAACTTTCTAATGAAAACTATTTATGAAATATATGCTTCTTGTTACTCTATAAACAGAGAACACGTTGACTGCATTAAACCTGGCGCTCTACGTTCTGCCTATTATTACAACCATTCATCGAACATCCAGTGGAAGATATCAAAAAAAAAGAATCGGTCCAGAAATTAAACCGATTTTTTGCAAAAGCCTTCAAAATATTACTGGATATTTTCAATGTCCCGCATTGCTGAGGATTCAATCTTTTTCATCATTCTCAAGACTTTAAACTTGACAAGATACAAGATACAAGATCAAATATGTTCTATTGGCCATTTGCAACAAGTACAATGGAATGCTCACTCCCCATTCCCTCCCGCAGTATGACATTTTAAAAACAATATACAATAGAAATGAATTACAGAAATTACAATATAGATGAATGAATATATAGTGATATTTACATGTTTTTAATTTTGCAAAAAGATTTAAAAGCATTTAAAGTGCCAGTAGTGCAGCAGCATCATGAATACAGTGCAGTACAGTGCAGTAACTGTGATGAGTCCAGAAAGTCCAGCAAAGTATGACAGTGTAATGTTAATGACAATGTTATGATAGTGTAATGTTAATGACAATGTTATGATAGTGTAATGTTAATGACAATGTTATGATAGTGTAATGTTAATGACAATGTTATGACAGTGTAATGTTAATGACAATGTTATGACAGTGTAATGTTAATGACAATGTTATGATAGTGTAATGTTAATGACAATGTTATGAGGAATAGGAATGGACAGAAGTGGCTGAATATGACAGATGAGAATGTTCCTATGAATCAATCAATAGATTCAAACCCTGACCCAATATTGTTTCAATTGTTATTGATTGCATCGCGGCAAGAAGAATGTCAAAAGAAGCTCAAAGGAGACAAAGAAGAGGGAAGGTTCCGGTGAATGTGCCCTTTCGGCAAACCGGAACATTCAGGCACCAATGAAGGTTCCTTCCGGTTGTTTCCAGAGAGTGAGATAGCTAGTAGTCACTAAATTTGATACCTTTAATATATTTTTTTATACAGTAAAGTAACAAATACCATCAGTGCTGTGATTGTCCGCCAACTCTAGGTGGTGATAATGAGCACTTTTTTGTGGCGTAAAAATTAAGAACAAAAACGTATTGACTTTATTGTCGGAAAGTTGCTCATACATGACAAACGGAAATCTTCTGAAGTGGATCGAAAGAAGATAACATACGCTGTCTGTAGAAGTGCAATATTGGCGTTTACCGCCATTAAATACAATCAGATACAACTTATATTTTCGTGAATAGGGCACTCTATGGAGGGAATTGCGACTAAGAGGTCACAGCATCACTATGCAAATGCTAACACGAACGTCCTCTTACTAGACCCAGACCACTACGTTCGACGCACACGTCTGTTTATAGAGCAACGTTTCTTGTGGCTACGCGCTAAGGCTAAGTTACAAGTAGATATTTCAGATTCCGTCTTTGCGCATAATCCAACTAAATGAAATCAAGATGTGTCGTGCAATATCTATCCTCGTATCGTTTCCCCGGGGCTTAGTGGAAATGGAACAATACTAAATACTTAAATCCATGTATGGGATTTTATTACATCCTAATATCAGCGGTCCTGCTTCAGCCTCCGC
>CM051008.1:21508402-21570902 GCA_027704905.1 Muraenolepis orangiensis
AGGAAGAGGAAGAGACCTCTCTACATACGGTGGTGAGGAAGAGGAAGAGGAAGAGACCTCTATATACGGTGGTGAGGAAGAGGAAGAGGAAGAGACCTCTCTACAAACAGTGGTGAGGAAGAGGAAGAGACCTCTCGATATAATGTGGTGAGGAAGAGGAAGAGACCTCTACATACGGTGGTGAGGAAGAAGAAGAGACCTCTACATACGGTGGTGAGGAAGAGGAAGAGGAAGAGACCTCCCTACATACAGTGACGTGGACGAGGAAGAGACCTCTCTACATACGGTGATAAAGAAGAAGAGGAGACCTCGCTACATACAGCGGTGAGGAAGAGGATTAGACCTCTCCAGGGAGAGGGGGGGGCTCTCTGATGCTCAAAGGAGCCTTATCCTCAGGGGCCGGCCCTTATTGCATTACCTGTATGATACATAGCGTGGCTGGCATCATGCACCATAACATCCTGTGTTTTACACATCAGAGATGGCTATCGCCCGATCCATACCGTCGCGGCGGCCGCGCCGAGGCCACTTCCTGTGTGTGGTTCCACTTGCTGGGTCTTTGAAGCCCTCTTTAATAATAGGACCCAACAGAACTAATGAAAACACTCCCTGTCAGATTACAAGAGAGCTTCGGTCTCAGCCACCGCGACACACAGACATTAAACACAAACACACACACACACACACAAACGTGTGGGCACACACGCGCGTGCACACACACACACATACACACACACACACACACACACACACACACACACACACACACTCACATAAACGCGTGGGCACACACACGTGCACACACACACACACACACACATAAACGCGTGGGCACACACACGCGTGCACACACACACATACACACACATTCACACGGACCGACAGTCAGACACACAGATATACAATGACTGACTGACTGACTGACGGACGGACAGACAGACAGACACTGTAGACACAAGAGAGGTTTACAGAAGTAGCACACAGGGGACAACAGCTCTCTCTGATGTGAAGTGAAGGCAGAACGTCCGAGAGGACATTCTCCCAGTACCACACACGCTCTCCCAATTCAAAACATCCCCGATGGATTAGCGCGGGGGAGAGAGCACGACAGCGGAAGAAACAAAAGGGGGAGACACTGCCAATGCATTTTGTTTTTCGGGGTCGTACGTCCTCCCGTCGACGTGCCGTGTGTTTCAGTTTTTCTGGTGGTCTCCGTCTTAATGAATCCACTTCAGTGCCTCGTCTTAAACCTCCAGTTTTAATCCTGTGAGTCTGGAACGGCGAGAGTGTGGCCCAGGGGATGACATCTGTGGATCATTCATTAACTCGTAACCGGCAGCAGATGGCAACCGGCAACCACTCTCCGCGTGGAGCAGTTCCCTCGTTCAATGAAAAACATAGTTGTTTTGTTGTTGTTTTTTTGTCTTCTGCTGTTGTCTTGTTCCAGTTACGAGCTGGCTGGGCTAGCCGCTTGGCTGGCCCGCTGCTTGGCTGGCTGGCTGGCCGGCTGGCTAGTTGGCTAGCCGGCTGAATGGCCGGCTAGCCGGCTGGCTGGCTACACGTATCCCGAGGACGACTGAACCCACTTGCACGGCCTCTAAGAGGAGAGCCTCTAAGAGGCTCATGAAACCAATATTGCCGAGTTCAGTGGGACACGCCCGAGCGTAGCCCAGCACATGTCTACAGCTGCGGAAAAATGTATTTCCCTGTGAGCTAAAATAAACATATCTAAAGATCGTCTGCCCAAACACCTGTGGAAGGCATCCACGCCAAGAAGCCTGTGATACCGTCTTTGGGAAGCCCCAGTCACCAGACAGAGAGAGAGAGAGAGAAAGAGAGATAGACCGATACAGAGAGCGAGAGAGAGAGCGAGAGAGAGAGAGAGAGAGAGAGAGAGAGAGAGAGAGAGAGAGAGAGAGAGAGAGAGAGAGAGAGAGAGAGAGAGAGAGAGCGAGAGGGAGACAGAGAGGAGTGTCAGGGGTTTCTGAGTCCATATGGAAATATCATGTGTGCTTTCTGAGCATAACTAGCAACATGAATGCTATAGTGTGCTTCTTCCTGGGTGATATATACGACCCGGGTTGGGAGGGGTACTTTACAAATGTATTCCATTACAATTACTAATTACCTGTTGAAAAATGTAGTAAATTCCCTAATCTACCTAAGTATCACACATTATAGCTTACAAAACAGAAATAAAATCTGCTCCTTTAAGAAGAAACTGTTTTATGTTCGTTGTTTATTTGTTTTTCAAGCAATTCCTTACTTTGTTCTGATAATCTTTGTCAGATTAAAAGCGGAAATGATACGCATATAACGTAAATGTACTTTGTTAAGAATGCTATTCACACTTGACACTTAAACGTCAATTAAACTGCCATATGTAGAGGACTATTAACATGACATAATTCACCTTATGTGTGTTAACCCTACGGGTCATTAATTGCCTGTGGGGATGTACAGACACTGTGCCTTTAAGAGGAGTGACGTTTCACTCATGTTTGGTTTTTGTATTCCAGTTAAATTTTGTTTTGCTTCAGTTCATTAAAAACACATGCGACACGTGTATCGTTGTGGAATTGTCCGCGCATTCGTCGCAATTCCTACACTGGTGACCCCGACGTTTCTCTGCTGAACGTATTCAGAGATAGCGTAACGAACATTTCGACCAACGCGGTGTTTCTCAAGCAGCCGGAGTTCTGGGAATCTTCAGCCGCCACGTGGATCACCCAGACGGAGGCGCAGTTTGCTTTGCGAGATATCACCGTGGACGAGACCACTACGTGGTGTCGGCCCTCGGGTGCTCAACAGCGGGTAGAGTGGGGAGCCTGCTAAAAGACCCCTGTATAAAGACAAATACATAGCACTCAAGGCTCACCTGCTTAAAACCTTTCCGACACTGAGCGAGCCGGCCGTCTGTTCTCTATACAAGGCCTCGGCGATAGCAAGCCGTCTGAGCTCACAGGACAGGATGCTAAATCTTCTGGGGGACCACAGGCCCGGTTTCCTATTTTTCCAACTGTTTTTAAGGCAGCTGCCTTCTCAAGTGCGAGCTGCTTTAGCCAACACCGCCATCAAGGATTGCCGGGAGCTGGCTGAGGAGGCCGATACGTTTTTCCTGGCGGGTCAGCAGCACTGTGCGGCCGCGTTTTCTCCAGCACCAGCCAGTCCATCACCGCCTGGGATCACGATCATCACCGCCGCAGCAGCAGCAGCACCTCGGCAGCGGCAGGACAGCGGCCTGCGTTACTACCACGAGAGGTTTGGACCCAATGCCAAACGCTGCTGTTCTCTGTGTAATTTTAACCGGGCGGGAAATGCTCAGGCCGGTGCTCAGTAGTGGCCATGAGTGTCGGCCAAGCTGGCGGGCTGCTGTTTATTCAGGACACCATCTCCGGTCGGCGTTTCTTGTGTGACACAGGCGCGCAGAGGAGCGTCAGGGGTGAATGTTTTGAGCGATGGACACGGCCCTCCCATGGAGGCTGCTAACAGCCGCCCCATCCAAACTTATGGCACAAGGTTCGTGGAGCTATGTTTTGGAGGGCAGCGGATTGGCTAGGACTTTGTCACAGCAAAGGTGTCTTTTCCTCTCCTCGGTGCAGATTTCTTGTGTGCATATGGACTACTGGTGGATGTCAAGCACCGCCGCTTGATCAATGCTGTCACCTTCTGTTCGCATGCATGCACGCTTAGCGGGGCGGACTCCAGCGGAATGTCAATTGTGCTCTCCGCCACGGATGACTATCTCCGGCTCCTGGCCGAGTTCCCAGTCCTCACTCAGCCCACCTTCTTGTCGTCGACTGCTAAGCACGATATGGAGCACCACATAGCCACCACCGGCCCACCGGTCTACGCCCGGGCCCGACGCCTGGCGGGGGGTGGCGACTGTGCGGAGATTACCGACAGCTCAACGACGCGACTACACCAGACCGCTACCCAGTCCTGCACATTCAGGATTTTTCTGCCCATCTGGCTGGGAAGGTGATTTTTTCCAAGGTGGACCTCATCCACGGATACCATCAGGTGCCCGTCCAGCCGCTGGATGTCCCTAAAACAGCGCCTTTTGGTTTGTTTGAGTTCTTGCCATTCGGACTAAAGAACGCTGCGCAGACATTCCAGCGGCTCATGGACTCTGTGCTACGGGACCTGCCTTTTATTTTTGTTCGCCAGCACAACCAAGGCAGAGCACCAGGCCCACCTCCGGATTCTCTTTGAGCGGCTTAGTCAGCATGGCTAATTGTGAACCCGGCCAAATGCCAATTCGGTCTGACCACCATCGATTTTCTGGGCCATCGCATCACCGAAAAGGGGGCGGTGCCACTCCAAACGAAAGTGGACGCAATAGCTGCTTTCCCACGCCCACTCACGGTCAGGTCCCTGCAAGAGTTCCTTTGGGATGGTGAACTTTTACCACCATTTCATCCCCGGTTCTGCTCGAATTATGCGGCCTCTATACAAGGCCCTGAAGGGTAAGACCCCCAAGAGCTTGGTGGACTGGTCTTCGGAGAGAAATGGTTAGTTTGTGGACGCTAAAGCGGCCTTGGCTAAGGCAAAGATGCTGGCGCACCCATCCCCAAGGCTCCGATTGCCATCACCTCTGATGCATCGAACTATGCCGTCGGTGCGATATTTGAGCAGTCGTCTGGTAACGGGCATGGTGGCACGGCGCTCCTGTGTGATGTCTCCACGGGCCAGCCCCGGCCCATCATCCCTGCCGGCTTGCGGCGGCTTGTCTTCGATGCTGTCCATGGCCTTTCCCACCCGGGTAAGAAGGCATCGCAGAGGTTGGTGGCTGCAAGGTTTGTCTGGCACAGCCTTAAAAAGGACGTGAGAGACTGGGCTGATACTTGTGTGGTATATCAGCGAGCTAAGGTGCACCACCACATCAAGGCGGCCCTAGATCATTTTCCAGTGCCGGAAAGGAGGTTTGACCACGTGCATGTGGACCTGGTGGGCCCACTACCACCCTCCCAGGGCTTCCCTTACCTCCTGACGATAGTTGACAAGACCACACGCTGGCCGGAGTCGGTCCCGCTAGCATTGGCGACATCCGCCGAGATGGCACGGGCCTTCATTGCGACGTGGGTTGACCGGTTCGGCGCCCCTTTCCGACCGTTCCTCGGACCGAGGCTCACAGTTCACGTCTGAGCTCTGGAACGCGGTCGCTTGGGGGTGGCGCTCCATCGGACTACTGCTTACCACCCGCAGGCCAACGGGCTATGCGAACGCTTCCATCGCTCCATGAAGGCCACGCTTCGAGCCAGCCTCAAGGACAGCGGCTGGGTTGACAGGCTCCCGTGGGTCATGCTGGGCCTGAGGTCCGCCCCTAAGGAGGACCTCCAGTCCACGTCGGCAGAGTTGGTTTACGGCCAACCCTCATGGCTCCCGGGGGAGTTTGTCCCGAACATCACGGCACCCTGGTCGGTGTCTCCGCAACGGACCGAGCTCCTGGACATTGGCAGGGTTTTCGCCTCTGTCCCCACCTCGCAACATGGTCTTCCACGGTCCCACGTCCCGGTGAGTCTACTGTGCTACTGTAGCTACTGTAGGTTCATACACTGTCTGGCGGAATTGATTGTGTTTTTAAGAGAGAGTAGGGAGAGGTGTATTTAATTGTATGTTTTCGTGGGCCATAGAAGTGTGGCATGTTTCATGTTAAGAGGGGAGGTACTTCTAAAAAAAGAAGGAAATTCAACGAATAAAATTAATCAGGGAAATGTTTTTAAATGTCTTTGCTGATATTCTGTCATTTGTACCACTGGTAATGTTGTGTCATTTGATTACCTTCACCCTTTCTCCATGGGTGACATTGATTACTGCAATGCACTTCTGACTGGCCTTCCCATCAAACTCCTCAACAGACTGCAAATAATTCAGAACTCTGCTGCCCGGATCATCACCCGCACTAACTCATCTGACCACATCACCCCCGTTCTCATTCAACTACACTGGCTTCCTGTGCGCTACCGGACTGACTATAAAAACCTTTTACTCACCTACAAAGCTCTCCACAATCTAACCCCCATCTACATCACTGACCTCCTTCAGGAGTACACCCCCTCCCACACCCTCCGCTCTTCCTCCGTTGGACTTCTCACCGTCCCCAGCTCACGCCTCAGCACCATGGGGGCTCCAGCTTTCAGTTGCTGGGCTCCCAGACTCTGGAACTCCCTGCCACTACACATACGACAGTCTGATTCTATAACAACTTACAAAACCCAACTAAAAACCCATCTGTTTAAACTGGCATATCCCTTATAAACTGTACCATCTTTCTTGTAAGTTTACTTCCTGTTGTTTGTCTTGTTTTAAACCCTGCGGACACTTTGTGAAGTCCACTTTAATTTAAATTGTACTGTAGCATATATGCTCTGTAAGGTGTCCTTGGGTGTCTTGAAAGGCGCCCCACAAATAAAATGTATTGTATGTAGTGCCTTCATGTGATGACTTTTACACTCGTCTCCATGGTGATATAGTGTCAGGTGATTACTTTCACACCCGTCTCCATGGGGATGTAATTCTATGTGATTACTTTCACACTTGTCTCCATGGTGATGTTTTGTCATGTGATTACTTTCACATGCATCTCTATGGTGATGTAGCTTCTTGTGATTACTTTCACACACGTCTCCATGGTGATGTCGTGCCTACATGTGATTACTTTCACACTCGTCTCTATGGTGATGTAGTGTCATGTGATTACTTTCACACTCGTCTCCATGGTGACGTCGTGCCTACATGCGATAACTTTCAAACACATGTGATTACAGTGAGATAACTTTCACACACACCTCTATTCACTTTCACATTTCTACTGCCTGGTGGACAAATAAAGCGATAAGTCATTTGTGACAGTCACATGAAATGTATTTTATTAAAACACCATGTACACATATGCAGTCCTATGACCATATAGTTGCTGGAGCCAGATTATTAAACCTAGTACATTTCACAAATCATTAGCGCTGTTGTTGTTCTTTTCCCAACACGTTAGAATCAGTAGACAGTCAAATGAGAATCCAAATGAATATGACACTGTTTGGCATGACAAAAAAAACAAAAACATCCACTTGTTAAAGATATGTGAATTGGTATACGGAATTCCTAATAATATTTCAGCATATAAGAGTAACAGCATGAGGCATAAACTTCTGATGAACACAAGAAAGTAAAAAATAGAATTAATAAATAAATCAAATATATACCATATAAATGTAATAGCTATGTGGTGGCTATGTTTATTATTTTATTTTTTAATTTTTTTTCAATCTGAAGCTTAACATTACAACCCTTGAGCTCTTAAACATTTAGGACAATGAATGAGTCAATACTGAAAATACAGTAATACGTTTTTATAATTAGATAAACTATATACACAGGAGTGTGTGTTGCCATGCGGAACCAACAACTAAATTTCTTTTTTTTTCATTTCATTTATCGACACTATACAGTTAGAGCATGAAGCGGTCTGAACGTAAACAGTTTGTGCTGAGAAATAAAATACTTTGCAACTATGCGTGATTTATTTTCCATTACTCTTGAAAATGTACATACAGATAAAGGCCATACAGGGGGGAAAAACACTCCATCCTTATGGAGCGGGACACGGGCGGTAGGGGATAGCTTTGTCATAAATACAGAGAAAACTGTCTCTTTTTTGTTTTGTTTTTCGAGATGTAAGTCATGTGTCCGTCAGCGCCATTCGTCTTCTCGTTCTCACGAGAGCCAAAACCTCTCTTCCCCGCCGCTCTCTCTCTCTCTCTCTCTCTCTCTCTCTCCTCTCTCTCTCTCTCTCTCTCTCTCTCTCTCTCTCTCTCTCTCTCTCTCTCTCTCTCTCTCTCTCTCTCTCTCTCTCTCTCTCTTGTCCGTCTCTTAACGTCCGGCTCTCACTTCATCTTTCTTCCGTTCTCGTTGTCCCACGACAGTTTATGTAGCTTGTGCGCTCCTTCGCAAAATAGAGAACGTGTCCGATCTCTCCTCTGTCTCTGATGTCTCTGTCTCGTCTCGCCCACGCCTCTTTCCGTCTGGCTATTTTTTTTCTTCCGTTGCCATGGAGATGAGATGATGATGATGGTGAAGATGATGTGATGGGTGTCACTGTTAAGTCGTCAGAGGAGGAGGAGGAGGAGGAGGAGGAGGCAGAGGTCTGTGACAGGATGTGGGCGCTGGGGAGGGGGCAGGGCAGGCGAGTATGATTTGACTGCTCTGATTGGTCAGCGGTGCACACTACTGGGATGGCAGGGGTCGGGGGTGGGGGCAGTGAGGAGGCAAGGTGGACACCATCGTTTAGCATTAGTATCATAACTGATTGTGTGAGTGTGTGAGTGTGTGTCTCCATATGTACGTATGTATATATGTGTGTATATATAGTGTGTGGACAGGATGGAGGGGTTTGGAGGGGATGGGGTTTAGAGGGGTTTGAAGTCTGTTCCTTTGGAAAGTGTGTGTGG
The DNA here is from genome assembly GCA_027704905.1 of Muraenolepis orangiensis. Classification (NCBI taxonomy): domain Eukaryota; kingdom Metazoa; phylum Chordata; class Actinopteri; order Gadiformes; family Muraenolepididae; genus Muraenolepis; species Muraenolepis orangiensis. The sequence continues at coordinate 21,516,853 of CM051008.1, forward strand.
GTGTATGTGTGTGTGTGTGTGTGTGTGTGTGTGTGTGTTGTACGTGTGTGTGTGTGTGTGTGTGTGTGTGTGTGTGTGTGTGTTTGGTACGTGTGTGTGTGTGTGTGTGTGTGTGTGTGTGTGTGTGTGTGTGTGTGTGTGGAGCAGCGGTGCTGATGGCAGTGGCGGCGGTGGCTAGCAGCGTGGCGTTGGGTGGTGTGTGGGGCACAGCTCAGTCCCGGTGGGTGGAGCGCACCGAGGCCAGGTGGTCGCTGTGCTGGTTCTGAGCCTGGTTCTGGAACCGGAGCCGGTGCTTGGTGTTCTTCTTCTTTGGTTCTTTGGTCCGTTGCTTCTCCGATCCCCCTGGAGGCAAACAACAGCAACAACAGTTCAATTACTAGATGGCACTGAGCGGAGAGCATTCCTCCGCCACACTTAAAAGTCTAACAACAGCCACAGCTGAACCTCTTCAGTGCTGAATTGCCTCTTTCTGAGAGCCTTCTCTTTTTAAGACCAAGTTTATATCTGGATCTGTGCCAAAATCAAATCAACTGGTGCTTGGCCCATAAGTAATCCTACCACCAAGGTTTGTCCAATTCCGTACATAACTTCTTGAGTTATGTGACAAATAAACAAACAAACAGACCAAACCAACATGGGCGAAAACATAAAATGCGCCAATTCGTCTGTTATTGGTTAAAGATCACAAAAAGGTGAAACACTTCGATTGGTGGGTGGGTGACCTCGCAAAGCCCCGCCCACTTCCTGTTTTCTTGAGAGGTTTCATCAGACTCAGGCTCAGAGCAGCCAATGGGCTCCCTCTGAGCCAGGCCCACTTCTATCAAGCTGATTCCTTTTGTGGTGGTCTCTGCTCTACTGAGCAGAGTTTCTAAATTATCAAATCATCCACATTCATCCTAACTGAAAGATTCTCACGGTGGGCCCATTTATATAGTTTATAGTTTCATTTATAGTATATATACTTACTAATCTTACATTTAATCTGCTAGGCTGAGTGTACTTCCACACACAGGGCTGCTGAATGTGTGCAACAACAACAATCAACACCACCCAACAGTTTTTGTATGTATTTAAGAACCAGGTTAATAAAGCGGAAACAAAATAAACGTTAATAACTCCTTATATGCCTTAAAAAGTCTGCCTCCCGAAGGTTAATGAATCCCAGGTTTATGGCGGGCAATGCATGCTGGGAAACAAGCGGGTGCTCATGGAACCTTGTGTGGTGAAGACTCTGCAACCCTGGGCACTCAATGACAGACAAAATGTTGACTACTGAACCACAAGGCAACAATCTGGCTGCCAAACACCACAATAAGATAACGTGTGTGTGTGTGTGTGTGTGTGTGTGTGTGTGTGTGTGTGTGTGTGTGTGTGTTGTGTGTGTGTGTGTGTTTGTCTATGCGTGTACATGTGTCTGAGTCCGTTTTTGCGTTTCTGTGTGTGTGTCTGAGAGTATGTCTGTGTTTCTGCCTTTCTGTGTGTGTCTGTGTTTCTCTGTCTGCTTCTGTGTGTGTGTGTAAGTGTGTGTGTGTGTGTGTGTGTGTGTGTGGTGTGTGTGTGTGTGTGTGTGTGTGTGTGTGTGTGTGTGTGTGGGTCTGTGTGTGTGTGTGTGTGTGCACATATGTGTGTGAGAGTGGGTGTGTCTGTGTGTGTCTGTGTGTGAATGTGTCCATGTGTGTGTCTGTGTGTGAATGTGTCCATGTGTGTGTGTGTGAGAGGGAGTCTGTGTGTGTGTGTGTGTGAGAGTGTGTGTATCAGATGAATGCGTGTGAAAAGCGGTAAGCGTAAGGGAATTTAAAGGGAAAGTCATTCTAATGGGGGGGAAAAAGCAGGCTAAGGGTTGGATGATGCTATCGGGATCCCGCTGCACAGCACAAAGCAACCAGCCACGGTTGGCTGAGCGGGGGAAACGCTACACAGACCCAGGTCTCAAGCAGAACCACTTCTAAGTCTTATTATTGCACAAAGGTAAAACAGTGTAATGTGTGGCATTATCTCTAATTGGCCCTCTCGTGTGTACTGGCAGACCTTAAGCGGCTACAGAATAATGAATTGCACCCCATTTGCCGTACCCAACTGTAAAATACTTTTTGAGAAACTGTGGACACGCATGAGAAATGAAGACTCTTTGTTGCTCTATTAAAGGCATTTCTCATGCCTGTATGACCCATGCGTACACACATCAAACGGTGGCCGCCGTTTCCTCCTCCGATGAACCCAACCTCGCCATCTAAAGTCACGTAGAGCCTTCTAAAGGTGGTTGCGTTTCATGCACGCATATCTCAGAGTCACCCCCCCCCCCACCCCCCGGAGGTTCAATAAAATAAAAAAACACATTAGCAGAACTAGTGTGCGCAGCTAACGTCTTATCGGACATCTCGCGGGAGCTACCATGGCATCGCGTGTCGTCGGTGAAGTTAAAAGCTGCCCTGTTTCGTACGTATCTCGTGAGCTAATTGCGATCTCAAGCGGTCGTTTTAATTTCTTCCCGCACTCCATAAACGTTGGCCTGAAGCACAATCAATTCAAGATGCATTATATTGGACTGCAATAAGGCCCACCAAGGCAGGTTATTAATCTCACTCCGTTACGGACAGCTCTCGCCATGCCTTCACCCGGCGTAACGGGACACTTTGACGGAGAGAAATGGAACGTACTTCAAATACACGCAAGGTTAAGTTAAGGTTAAAACATGTTTTTTTATGGCTGGTGCTGAACCGTTCCAACCTCTGTACCACGTTCAAGACACAGGGACCAGACACACACACACAACACACGCACACGCACACGCACACACAACACACGCACACGCACACACACACACACACACACACACACACACACACACACACACACACACACACACACACACACACACACACTGCTGTACCCTTACATTCATCTCTAAGCACTGGAAAGAAAAATCCTATCCTAAAATTACGATTTCAGACGACACAACTTAAGTGAGTTTACAGACAATGCCCTATAGTTATAGACTCACTCCTGCTATCCAACGTACTTCAATTTGTCTCACCGTTTTGGGCAAGTACAAGCTGTTAAGCACTTATTTGTCAAGCAAAACAGTGAAAAGTCAGCCAAAGTACTACTAAACCACCAGGCCAGATGGGCTTTATTAGACTAGTGTTGGAGAAGAGCCTGCTGCTTCCCAATTTGTATTTGATTCTAGTCTAGAAGGGCAAAGGATTCTGGGTATTGTTTTAAGCAACATTGAGCCATTGCACCTTGTCCACTGCATAAAAACAAAATGCTTCTAAGGCCGCGCCTTAGGCACTAACATGTTTGATTGAATTGTCTCTTGACTCCTGTCGTCCATATATGATACATCATCATCATCATGAAATGGCTAATATTGTATAAACGGCCTCTGCTAAAGTTTGCGAACCATAAGCTCTGCGGTAATTCAATTGAATCCCGGGCTAATTCTATCAAACTATCAATTCCATGAGCGAATACGTTCTCAGCACTGACAGCTAGAGGGCAACCAATACCAACGCAGTGAAATGCCCCCCCACTAGCGTCCGTAGCATGCGATGGAGACTATGGCCCCATCATGCCTCGTCTCTGCAGCCTTTCTTTTAGGGCACAATGCACTCGGAAGGAGCCAAGTTTCACCGTCTCATATTTACGGCCGATGTAATCACTTAAGCTGATTACCGGGCGGGGCGGGGGGGAGGGGGGGGGGTTCACGGAGGAAGCGGTTTCATTTGCCTGGAAAGAAATGATTAAGTCATCTCAATAGCTTTCAAAACCAGGAACAAATTCATAAATCAAAGAGCATGTAAAGACAATTTTTGTCTTGGAAGGCACGGCACGGTTGAAATCATGTTTAGTCTTATGAATGTCATTATTGGCACGGTGCAAAAGTAAATTAAAGTAGGGTTAGGAGAGAGACCTGCTTTCATCACAGATATGGAACCCTATGTTGTACTTTATGTTGTGTCTTGGCTGCCCCCCCCATGGAACCTTAACAGTCCTTGATTTGAAAATATTTCATTTTTCCTTTTGTAGATACGATCATTTTCTGCCAACATGAGTTCTCTGTCTGAGTTTGCACTGGAAGTAACGTATACAAACAAGCACAAATATTCTATGCAAAGTTTTGTATTTCTGAATCAGAACCAAGGCCTGCTGTAGGATACTTATGTGTGTGTATCTGTGTGTGTCTGTGTGTATGTGTGTGGGCATGCATGCATCTGTGTATGTATGTGTGTGTTTGAGTGCACACAACTGTGAGTGTGTGTGTGTGTGTGTGTGTGTGTGTGTGTGTTAATGTGTGTGATGTGTGTGTGTGTGTGTGTGTGTGTGTGTGTGTGTGTGTGTGTGTGTGTGTGTGTGTGTGTGTGTGTGTGTGTGTGTGTTGCGGTATGTGATGTGTGTGTGTGTGTGTGTGTGTGTGTGCGTGTGTGTGTTGCTGTATGTGATGTGTGTGTTGCTGTATGTGATGTGTGTGTGTGTGTGTGTGTGTGTGTGTGTGTTGGTGTGTGTGATGTGTGTGTGTGTGTGTTGCTGTATGGGATGTGTGTGTTTGTGTTGGTGTGTGTGATGTGTGTGTGTGTGTGTGTTGGTGTGTGTGATGTGTGTGTGTGTTGCTGTATGGGATGTGTGTGTTTGTGTTGGTGTGTGTGATGTGTGTGTGTGTGTGTGTTGCTGTATGAGATGTGTGTGTAGCCCCGTGTCCAGTAACACAATGCTGATTATATTCAAGAGTGTGTGCTGATACGTTGTAAATAGTTTGACTGTAGCACGCCACAGGAGATTGTCATCACGACTCAGTGAGACATATCATATTATTATATAATATATTATATAATAATAATATCTTCTTGCAATATGACCACTTGCCTTATTGATGCTCTCCACAGCATCCAGTCCCCGCTCAGAGAAAGAGGAAGGGAGGGAGAAGGCCAAAGCCAGTGCTCGAGATATGAAACTCAACTCTAACAAATGTATTCTTTCGCATGAAAAAAATAAATATTTTCCTTCCCCTATGTTTCCAAGAGAAACTTTATTCATCTTGAGAGAGAGAGAGAGAGAAGAAAAAAAACACATCCTCCAGGAGCAGGTCAGGGTTTCTTGTGTTTGGACTGGCCCACTGCCTCTTTTCCACCCTGGGGTTCAGAGGGGTGTTCCTAGAAGTGTAAACCTAGAAGCGGTGGGGGCCGTGACCCCGGTGGCGAAGAGGAGCAGGACAACCCATCCCCCTGCCGGCACGGACAAGTGACTTCATCCGCTAACAGCTCCGGCGGCAGGGGCTGGAATGGACGGGGCCTAATCTTATCTCCATCGCTTTGCGGTCCGGGGGAAAAATCGATGGACGACCTCGAGGAGGCATTAAGACGTACGGTAAATGGGGCTCCTGAGCTCCAGAGCAACCTCTCCCTGCACTCTCCAGTTACTGCAGCGTTGCACGAGACGCCCGCGACCTCAGCCTGTCAATTAATAACTTTTATAGAAGGGAGGGATAGCAGGGGGGAGAGCTTGGGGGGAGAGCAGGGGGAGAGCAGGGGGCGGGGGGGGGCAGGGGGGAGAGAGCTGGGGGGATAGCAGGGGGGAGAGAGCTGGGGGGATAGCAGGGGGGAGAGCAGGGTGGAGAGAGCTGGGGGATAGCAGGGGGGAGAGAGCTGGGTGGAGAGCAGGGGGGAGAGAGCTGGGGAGGAGAGCTAGGGGGGCCATGGGGGAGAGCAGGGAGAGGAGAGCTAGGGGGGGGAGAGATGGGGGAACCTGGGGGGAGAGCAGGGGGGGAGAGCTGGGGAGGAGAGCTAGGGGGGGATAGAGATGGGGGAACCTGGGGGGAGAGCAGGGGGGGAGAGCTGGGGAGGAGAGCTAGGGGGGGGGGGAGAGATGGGGGGAACCTGGGGGGAGAGCAGGGGGGGAGAGCTGGGGAGGAGAGCTAGGGGGGGGGGGGCATGGGGGAGAGAGCTAGGAGGAGAGCTAGGGGGGGGGGGGGGATGGGGGGAACCTGGGGGGGAGAGCAATTTTGAAGATTTAGATGGAATAGCGCAAGGTGAAGCTAGATATTATTCAGGGCTGTGTGCTTTCTTTCCCCCACCCCCCTCCCCCCCCCCCACCCCCCCCCCCAAACGGGCCCAAGAAGAAGCGGAGGCCATCGTTGGCGGGAGAAGAGGAGAGAAGTACTGGCGCCGGAGAGATTTGATTTCAGTGGCAGAAATTGCATTAGCAGCCATTAAGGGCCTGCTCACACATACATTTATGCTGCTGTGGAGGGGGAGGGCCGGCGCTCTGCTTTACTTAAAGGCCGACTAACTCATTTGCTTGGCCCAGGGCACAGAGTCCTCGGACGGCGTTTATTGTAGGAGTTGGTTTTGTTTTACAGTGTAGGGTGCCCCCCCCGTGGCCTCACCTTACCTGACCCGTATACGCTTCAGACTCCGGCTGGGTCACTGTGACCTCCTCGCCCTCCAGGCGTTGGCCGAAACCCCAGATAGGGTTTGATGTTGTTGTTGTTGTTGTTGTTGTTAGCCACCGTCGTGACGTTAGCGTCAGCAGCATGACTTACTTATTTCAAGGAGTGGTTGAGGAACATTAGAGGAAATATCACTAGAATTGGAAATACCACTATGATTGGGGGGAAAGAGAGAGAGAGAGAGAGAGAGAGAGAGAGAGAGAGAGAGAGAGAGAGAGAGAGAGAGAGAGAGAGAGAGAGAGAGAGAGAGAGAGAGAGAGAGAGAGAGAGAGAGAGAGAGAGAGAGCGCCAGTGATGGAACGAGAGCTGAGATAGTGGAAGGTCGTAAATCTACCGCTGGCATATGCACGATTTCATACACTAGTGTGTGTGTGTGTGTGTGTGTGTTCATGTATGTGTTGATGTTGTTGTTGTTGTTGTTGTTGTTAGCCACCGTCGTGACGTTAGCGTCAGCAGCATGACTTACTTATTTCAAGGAGTGGTTGAGGAACATTAGAGGAAATATCACTAGAATTGGAAATACCACTATGATTGGGGGAAAGAGAGAGAGAGAGAGAGAGAGAGAGAGAGAGACACAGAGAGACACAGAGAGACAGAAATATGAAGAGTGAGATAGAGAGAGAAAGAGAGAGAGAAACAGCAAGAGACAAAGTAAGGATACAGAGACAGTGAGGAAAGAGACAGAGAGACAGAGATAGAAAGATAGAGAGACAGAGACAGAGAAAGGGGGAGAGAGGGGAAGAGAGAAAAACAGAGCGAGAAAGAGGGAGAGAGAGGGAGGCAAGAGAGAGAGAAAGACAGAGAGCGAGAGAGAGAGACAGAGAGGGAGACAGAGAGGGAGACAGAGAGACATAGAGAGAGAAGGCACCAAACGTAAACAGAAATAATATGCGTCTCTGCAGCGTTTGAATGAAGTGCACCTCGCCAGCGGGCTGACAAGAGGATCTCTGCACAGCCTCACCGCGCCGTAACAAGGTTACCCTGGACGATGCTCTCCCCTCTCGCTCACTCACTTTCGTTTTTCCTTCCTTTCCCTCTCTTTTTCCCCACGCTCTGCTTACTATCACAGGGCTACTTAGCCGGCGGTGATTGGAAACACATGGACGCCGACTTAAAAAAGATAATGTTTGGGATTAGTCTGCTCGTTATTCCCTCATCTGCGGCCTGTTGGAGAGGATCCTGCACGCAGATTATAAAACAGGTCGGCTCACACCGCTTCACCTCTTTTGAAGGGTTTTGGTCCATAGCCCCCCCTTCCTTCCCTACCTCGTCCTCTACTGGACCGAGGAGATTAAAGGCGAGCAGACAGACAGGCAGGCAGGCAGGCAGGACCGGTGTGCCGATTAATTTGCCCGACGGTCGTCGGAGACAAGTGTGCAGTTGTTTTCCTTTCCCTCTCCCCCAGCCCAGCCCAGCCCCGCCCGCCAGGTCGGTCGGTGGGTCACTCCTTCCTGGCGACCTGTCCACCCTGGAGGATGAAGGATGAGACCAAGAGCAGTACAGAAACTACAGCAGCACAGTTTGCTTCTCCACGGCTCCACATCACGTCAGCCCCCTGACGTCAACGTTGTCACAAGTTAAACCGATCCACGCAAGGAAGTTTTTTTTTTTCCTGTACATCCAAAACACCCAATTCTGATCGAATGGATGTATTCACCGCAAGGGGAAACAGACGAGTTCCTCCATATGCCCTCCGCCAAGAGGTATAGTCTCAAATCCTCCAGCACTCCCACCCTACGCAACCCTGCAATACAGCCACATTACTGCGGGATTCACTTCCTCGATGTCGGGGAGGAGGTGGTGGTGGTGGTGGTGGTGGTGGTGGTGGTGGTGGTGCTGGTGGTGGTGGTGGTAGTGGTGGGAGGAGGAGGGGGCGGTGGGGGGATGCGTGGACCAGAAGGAACCGATTTAGAAATCAAAACAACAAAAAAGGGCTAGCAGGGCCAAGTCCTCTCCACCAACACAAGTTAAACGGAGGAGAGGGGAGGAGGTGGGGGAGGCGGTGGAGGCAGAGGAGGGTGGGGGTGGGGGAGTGGGGGGGGGGGCGGTGGAGTCCTATCTCCGGCATGTTGGCTTCATTTAAAATGATGGTGTCATGGGGGTTGCATCAGGCCCGTTGACTAGCTGCTGCTGAAGCCGCTGCGGGGTCTGATGGTGCGTCTGGAAAACCACAGGACCCGGGGAGGGAGGGAGGGAGAGAGAGAGAGAGAGAGAGAGAGAGAGAGAGAGAGAGAGAGAGAGAGAGAGAGAGAGAGAGAGAGAGAGAGAGAGAGAGAGAGAGAGAGAGAGAGAGAGAGAGAGATGGGGGAGAGAGAGAGACGGAGAGAGAATGACGAGGAGGGAGAGAGAGAGAAAGACCAAGAGAGAGAGAGACAGAGAGAAAGAGAGAGGGGGGAAAGAGAGGGAGGGAGAGAGAGAGATGAAGAGAGAGATGAAGAGAGAGAAAAAGAGAGAGATGCAGAGAAAGGGGGGGTAGAGAGGGCGAGAGAGAGAGAGAGAGAGAGAGACACTGTGGTCAGCTATCTCTCTCTGTGTCCCGACCCACCAACACATCTGGGTCTAAATACATGGAGCTTTCTCTCATGTCCCCTCTGGGCTCTCTGGGGCCAATGGGGGATAATTAGCTCTAGTTGACTTTAATGAATGGCTTAATGTTGTGTTGCGTTTCAGGATAAGCAAAGAAAAAAGAAAATAAAGCATGCCAGATTATCGTAGGGGTGGGTGCTGGTGGTGGGTGGGGGGAGGGGTTGAGTAAAGTTCCAGGAGAGGGTTTTTTTTCTTCTGGGTTTTGGTTTGTTGTGCCTGACGCAACAGCGCTGCTTTTTCTTTTTGGGTGGGGGTACGTGCAGGCGGCGACGTAGGCATGAGCAATCTAAAGAGTGCCTCCACATGCTGGTCCCCAGGAGGCGGAGGGGATGGAGGGGGGAGGAGGAGGGGGTGGAGGTGGTGGAGGAGGGGAAGGAGGGGGAGGAAGGGGTGGGGGGTGTAAAACAGGAGCTCAGATCACATTAAAGCCCTCGCCGGCAGGAAACAATGAAATAATACAAATTTAGTAATGTTCCCCGGAGTAGTTGGGCCAGATTTCTTCTGCGGCGTCCTCGTGAAAGGCCCGAGCTCAGGAGTGAGGCCGAGGCGTTTCATTTGATCATCAAGTTGTTTATATGAAAGGGAATAAAACACACACACACACACACATACACTCACACACACACACACACACACACACACACACACACACACACACACACACACACACAAACACACTTTGATCCATCTAATGCATTTCATGATGCACGGATGAAAAACACGGAAGTGCCTGGTTTACGATGCGGTTGTTTCAGTGCGCTCGCAAAGTGATTTATATGTCACAGACACGAGGGCTTCTTAGAGCGAACTCTGATAAAGTCGCCTCCTCCTGTTCCTTGTTTATATTGGATGCTCGCTTATAGCCACGCTGCTTCGTTATCATTGCTTTCCAATTCCAACTATACAAGCTTATAAAAGCCACCGCCTGGCGCAGTTAAAGAGGCTCGACTCTAGCCTCTAGCTAGAGAGAGTCCACCTTTTCTCCTCCGTCTTTAAACACTCTCCTGAGGGGGCCAGGGGGGTTCAGGAGGAGCGTTTCCCCGCTCAAAGTCCCCCATCAATCTTCCATATTGGCAGATCAACAGTGGATGTTTACAGCCATCGTCACACAGTCACACGACCACAAGGATGCACGGCACACTTTGCAAATGGAGTTATGCTTTGAAAGCTCAAACTCTGTGCATTGTGCACATGAATGCAGGAATGCTTACTCCCCATTCACTCCCGCAGTATGCATTTCAACAACAAGACTTTACTATACCACACTATACTATACTAGGCAATAATATACTATAAACAACACTATATACTATATGCTATAAACTATATTATATTCTATATACTTTAAACAACACAGTACTATCACAATAATATCCACAGTTAAAAAGTGTTATATACATCTGGCGGATGGTTCAAAAATAATTTTAAAGTGATCGCAGTGCAGCAGCGTAGTGACTGGAAGCAGTGTATATATATATATATATATATATATAATTATTGTTTAATCTATTTTAATTTGAAAGGCAAAATGTTTCGAGAGTCTACGAATGTTCGCTGACTCCCGTGTCCAAACCATGTTCTCCAGCTACCACCCCTATAGGGGTCAGCCGCTGATTTGTTCTTTATATCTTCTAATTTCTCCACATAAGTCTGTTCATCCTCTCTACCATCCAGCCACCCAGTGAGGGGGAACCACCGGGAGGAAATCTGCCGTGTCCCGTGTCTGGAAGGCCAGCAGCACGGGCCCAAAACAGCAGCGGCGCACAAGCTAACAAGCAGAAGGGAGCCAAGCTAAGTCGCCGGGGCTTAGACGGCCCCGTGGCTCACGCCTCAATCCCCGCGGTCGGGGGGGGCTGGTGATGAGAGAGAGTCAACCCACCCTGGTTAAGAGGGGGGAGGGGGGGGGGGGGAGGGTGGGAGGGTAGTCCTTTTGTTTTCTTTGATCGGTTCCCTAATACCCACAAAGTAAAGAAGGCGCTACTGGCTCCACCCTCCTCCCCCCATTCCCGTCTCCGCTGACAATACAAACCTCAAAAGGTTCCACATATGTTTTGATAAGAATAGCCCCGCTGCATCACATGGTTAGGTAAAGGGAAAGCAGGTTGGGGGGTGGTAGGGGGGGAGGAGGTGGGTGTGTTTGATGTGTTCATATCGGGCCCTTGTTCCACAACAGCAGCGAGAGTGGAGGCCGTCCTCCACCGGGAAGTGGCTGATCCTCTCCCCGAGGCCCGCGACGCCTCCAACACTTGTCAGACGGCGGCAGGGGGGGAGAGACAGACAGCTGAGGGGCTCCGACAGCCCATCTCATCAGAGACCCCAGCAGACACGTGGAGCCACCAGCCGGGGGCCCGGCCGGGGCCCCGGCGTGGCCTGTCCCTGGCCAGCCGGTCCGGGGCTCATCCAATCGTGTCAATAATCCCAGCTCTCGCTTACCGAAACACAAACAGAAGGCCTCGCTCGGCATATGGGATAGATTTTCTTGTTGTTTTTAGCTGTGTGTTTGATTACAGTGTAATTTCGGGGTCTCACCTCAGCTGAGGGGAGAGGCATGTGTGTATATGAGAGGGCGGCAGCATCTGTCCAAGATGGGCCAAGGTAAGGAGAGATGGATCAAATTAGAGGGCGACTCCTTCCCTGTCCACCGAGCTGGACTCTGAAGGGCCGTGTGGATCATGACTTTGTGTCCACGAGGAGGTGCTTTAAGCCTGAATCGGAGCAGCACTCGAGTGTCCACACGGCATCCCCGAGTACCGGTGTGAAATTCAGAATTCAGAACGGCCTTCATAAAAAGTTCCTAAAAGTGGTTGCGGTCTTCAAAGAGACTTTAGGTCAAGGTTTCTTTCTTTTTGTACGTGAAACAGAAGAAAATAACTTAAGCTTTCACATTCCGGGGACAGATGTTTGTTTCCTTCAGAGGTGAGATTGCAGAGCGGTGACATCACCAGAACGACTGAAGGTTGAGTACAGTAACTTCAGAAGACCACTCTAACCTCTACTTACGCCAATACAAATGGCTTGTTGGACTGTTCCACGTTCCCTGTAGTTGTCTCTGTCAGGTATCTCACCGTCTCTCTCTCTCTTTCTCTCTCTCCCCCCCTCCTCTCTTCTCTTACACACACACACACACACACACACACTCACACGCACACACACTCACAGACACAATCGTTGTGTTTAAGTGTCGGCTTACTCTGTCCATGCTCGTGTACAGGAGAGGAGAGGAGGGGAGGGAGGACAAGAAGGGAGGAGAGGAGAGGAGGGGAGAGAGGACAAGAAGGGAGCAGAGGAGAGGAGGGGAGAGAGGACAAGAAGGGAGAAGAGGAGAGGAGGGGAGAGAGGACAAGAAGGGAGCAGAGGAGAGGAGGGGAGAGAGGACAAGAAGGGAGCAGAGGAGAGGAGGGGAGAGAGGACAAGAAGGGAGCAGAGGAGAGGAGGGGAGAGAGGACAAGAAGGGAGGAGAGGAGAGAGGAAAAGAGAGGAGAAGAGGAGATATCTGAGGAGAGGAGGCGACAGAAGAGTGAAGAGAGGAGGGGTTAGAAATGGAGAGGATTGGAGAGGAGAAGAGAGGGGTGAGGGGGCGTGGGGGGGAGACAAGAGGACTGGAGAGGAGAAGGAGAGATGAGGGTAGAGAGGCTTCTGGTGGTTGAGCCAGTGCAACTGTGGACCAGATGTTTTCAGCCATTGGCCCATCCTCCACCTCCTTCTACTCCTTCCCCCCCCTCCTCCTCCTCCTGCTCTTCTTCGTGTCCTTGCATCTTTTTCTCCTCAAGCCAGCATTCTCCAAAAAGGAGACGTGGTGGTGGACACGGGTCACGCCACACTTCTCTCCAAACAATGTGTAGCACGCAAACAATATCGGCACAACTACCTGCGTGTGTGTGTGTGTGTGTGTGTGTGTGTGTGTGTGTGTGTGTGTGTACACAAACGCCAAGACGGGGACCACTAGGCAAGTCATTTGAGCTCAGAGCATGAAAAGCCAAAAGGAAAGGAAGTGGAACACTAGGAGCTGCGAGCAGATAATGTGGCGAGGGCCTGTGAGGTCTGCTTTATTGTTTGTCAGCGTGTGTGTGTTTCATGTTCCTCACACTCTCTACCGATGCATCTGTGCACGTGTGTGTGAGTCTGGGGGCGCGCGTGCGCGTGTGTGTGTGTGTGTGAGTGCGTGCAGATGAAAGCATGTGCAGCCCACTGCAGGAGCGCTGGCAGGCCTCCTGGACTGGAGGTCTGGCAGACAGTAAGAATGTTTGAGACAGAGGGACACACACACACACACACACACACACACACACACACACACACACATACACTTACACACTCAAGGACACACACACACACACACACACACACACACACACACACACACACACACACACACACAATGAAGTGGAGGAGGGCCATGGTGGGATTTGACCGTAGCCTCTCAGACTGGTCTGAGGTTATCTAAACACTGAGTTAGAAGATCTCAAAACAGAGAAGGGAGTGTGTGTGTGTGTGTGTGGGGGGGGGGGGGGGGGGGCTCGAAACAGCTCATCACTACTGGACCTGCAGCCTGTTAAAGGGGGGCTGCTGTGAAAACCCAGTGTGTGAAACAAAACACTGGCGAGGAAAGATTCCATGGAACTCTCGTCTTCACGGGCCCTCACTGTGCGAAGCTATGTGCAGTATTGCATAGTGTGGGTGTGTATGTGTATGTGTATGTGTATGTATGTGTGTGTGTGTGTGTGTGTGTGTGTGTGTGTGTGTGTGTGTGTGCGTGTGTGTGGTGGAGGGGGGGATATGGTGGTAAACAACCTCTTCCTCCTCCTCTTCCTGCACCCAACCCACCCACCCATTCCAGCTTGCCACCACTTTGTTTGTTAGTGTAGGTCTGCTTTTAATGGGGGTGTTGATACGTCTGTCCATATGCTTTCTTTCCCGCGCCGGAAATGAACGCCAGCCGGCAAGCCAACCAGTCAGTCAGTGCGCTTCTACTACTACTACTGTCACAATGTTAATGTTTTCAACGCTCCATCTAAAAGGCAGGTTTGTAAACCAGGCCTGTGTTCAATAATATATATATCAGTATTGAGACAATACAATTGTTACCATGCCTCTTTCCGGGGGATCGAATCACTGACAAATAGAGCGTTCATTCAAATATAGCGTAGCCTGGCCGCGCGCGTCTGCCAAAAGAGCAGTTTGATAAAAATCTAAGTGGTTTCCTACGAGTTGAGGGAAACACACACACACACACACACACACACACACACACACACACACACACACACACGCATGCGCGCGCCCGCGCGCACCCCTCTTCATCTTTCCTGGTTGGAAGAGACCAGATGATAATAACGTAGAACTTGAAGCTCCAGTGAGCACTGTTGACCCTTTCCCTCCACCCTCCACCACCACCACCACCACCGCCACCACCGCCACCAGCACCACCACCAGCACCCACCCCCTCCACACACCCAGGCTTTGAAAAGGCCTCAGCTTGGCTTATGGCTCATGCCTGTGGTATGACGATGGATTCTCCATATAAACGCCAGCCCGGATAATGGGGTGTTTCAAATATTGCTCTCCGAAAGACAGTTGCTAACAAAATGACAGCGGCTCTATTTATTTTGGTGGGGGAGCCAAGGGGCTCTTATTGTGGAGATAATCACTTCCCCTTCTCTCTCCCTCGGCTTCCTCCTCTGGACTTCCTTCACCATTTCTTTATATATTATTATTTTCTTATTTTCTTTCTATCTTTTTTTTCTTTCTTTCTTTCTTTCTTTCTTTCTTTCTTTCTTTCTTTCTTTCTTTCTTTCTTTCTTTCTTTCTTTCTTTCTTTCTTTCTTTCTGTGTCAGTCTGTCAGTCTGTCAGTCTGTCAGTCTGTCTGTCTTTCCATTTGTGTGTATTTCATTGGTTCTTTCCATCCTCTTTTCATTACTTATTTATTTACTCTCCTTCAGTATGAAGTGCCGTGTGCAGAAGTACCGCAGACTCCCCAGCTCCCAGGCCCAGCCATTACTCAGAAGTACGACCACCAACAGATCTGTCTGGATCCTCTAACGAAGGCATGGGTGCCGATCGACGTACTCATAGCCTTCACCTCGGATGATCAATATCCATCGGGTCAGGAAATGGGAGAAAAGGGGAGAGAGAAAGTGGAGGAGAACCTTCCTCAGCACGCCATTTGAGGAAGGATTCGCGATAGCTGAAACAAGGCATCTGATAACTTGTGACTGCGACCGCAGCGGCGCGACCATAACTGCTGTTGGCCAGTGGAGGCCGAGGGCCCCGGCCAAGTCAATGACAGGTTGATGTGTCTTTCCTATTCACCCGTGGTCCCCCTCACATGTTTATACTTCGTCATTACACCACAGAGCGGTGTGAAACCTTCCAAACATCCACTCTATCGCTTTTGTGTGAGTTGAGGCAAAAAAAAATAACATTGCAGCAAAAAAAAGTTAGAACTATGAAAGTTATCAGTTATGCATATGCAACATTACTGGAGGACATATATTGTTCCAAAACATGCCCTCTTGTTGTTGAAAAGATACAGCACCACTTCCTGGCATGTCCCTGCTTCATTATGGGGGAACATGGGAGGATTGGAAGAGAGAGAGAGGGGGCGGGGGGACAGAGCAGAGCTCCGAGGAGGTCATAGTGCTCTTGAGGCACCTCTGAGCAGCTACTGTGTCGGCCCCTACAGAGCCGGGCCCTATTAAATGAAGATTAGGCCATGGCGGCCCACCATCACAACACGCTACAGCGTTGAGCTGCGCATAATCACTCCGACTGGGGGGGAGACAGCCAATTAGTGGCTCTCTCTCCCTGTCCTGGGAAAACGCTCCTCACACCACTCCCGCTGGCCGGACCTGATCCGGGATTGTCCACCATGTTACCTCGGATGCCAAGGATCATGGGTAATCCCCCCCCCCCCCCCCCCCCCTCTCCATTCCATTCCATTCCAGAAGAAAATCCGGAGGAGGAGGAGGGGAAGGGGCTTGTCATTCACAAATCAAATCAGCAACAGGGGCCTAACACACACACCACCACACCACAGAAAAAAAGAGCTCTTGACAAGCCTCAAAGAGTGCTTGGGAAGCATTAATTCGGAAGGGTGAAATAGAAAAGAAATACCAAAAGAAAATCTAGAAAAAAAACTTTACGCTGATGCCACGGTCTGTTTGGGAGAGTTTGGAGCGGTGGCACGAGTACAGCACGAGGGCAGCGCTCGCTGGCGGTTTGGCTCGGAGGAGCTGAGCTATGATTGCCACTGAAACATAAGGAGAATTCTTCACGGCGGGAGGAAGGGCTTTAGCGAAGTCAGATGAAAGTGTCTGGGTTGAAAAAAAAGTTTAAAAAAAGGGAAGGAAAACTGGCCTGTTCACGTATCAAAAATCATCCAGAAAATGTGCATGGATGTGTGTTGTCCAAACACCAGACAGGCCCCCGGGGGTGGTTGCTGCTTGTGCAACGTTACGCTCACAAAAGAGCTGCATTAAGGTCTTGCAACAGTGACAATAAACGCGCAAAATATTAAAGAAAATATCTTCGATACGACCGCCGTCCAACACTTTAACAAGCGGGTGTGTGAAATCAGGAAAGGTGGTTGAGCTTCCTCCAGAGAGGATTTCAAGCAATCAACGTACTCTGCACATTGTTTCACAGGAGCAGATGGCTGCCAGACGCTAAGGGCAAGAGGGTCCACAGCGCAGTGGGTTCACCACAGAGCCATACTTGCTCCATAGCCGTGCTGGCCGACCGCCCGATGGTCAGCCCATCTCCTGGCTGACCATCCCTGGACCCCAACCCCAGAGAGCCAGGCTCCATCTGGGCTCACTCCTGGACCCCTAGCACCCCTGTGTTGGGGCTACAGGTGGTCTCTGCTAAACCAACGCAAATCGAATTTGACATTGTTGTATATTGCCAAAAAATGCTGGACCTTTAAACATATATGAAGGAAGCAAAACACTTGGACCCACAAAGACATAAACATCACACACACACGCATAGACCACTGTAATTATGAGGTATTACTGGCGGTCAGAGTCAAGTGCTTTGGGCCGAGCGCGGAGACAGATAAGTGTAGTATTAATGATGAGATGAAGGACCCTGGCCTCAGATGAGCCCTATACAGCAGAGAGGGTTTCTCTGGTTACACCAATGGGAGATCAATAGTCCCCCAACGGCAGCTGGCTCTCTCCCAGCACAGGTACATAATACAAGGACCATGGATAATGATTTGACTCTCTCTCTCTCTCTCTCTCTCTCTCTCTCTCTCTCTCTCTCTCTCTCTCTCTCTCTCTCTCTCTCTCTCGCCCATGCTCCTATCTCTCTCTCTATCTCAAGCCTCCCATCTCTCTCTCTCTCTCTCTCTCTCTCTCTCTCTCTCTCTCTCTCTCTCTCTCTCTCTCTCTCTCTCTCTCTCTCTCTCTCTCTCTCTCTCTCTCTCTCTCTCTCTCTCTCTCTCTCTCTCTAATGCTCTCTCCCTCTCTCTTAGTTATTGTTCTATCTCCCTCCCTCTCATTCCTCTCTGGAATTTTCTTCTACTCTCTTCTTCTTTTCTCCATGTCTGGTTTCTCTTTCGTTCTCCATATGGTTACCATGGCACCATGGAGCGTTGTCTGGTTCCGTTTCTGTTCCTTAGATTAAAAAAAAGGCAAGCGGGAGTCACACAAAAGTCATGTCTGCTCACTGCAACAGACGCTTGCGTTGGGAATCCGAAAGCCGGTTTACAACCGGTAGAAAATTAGTGGTGGACTTCCACCGGCTTGTTTGCGTTGGACCTTACGCTCCACAAGCCCCAAATCTGGGATTATATTAAGTAGGTGTTTGGAGAGCTTTAACATTTGAAGTCGATTACACAACATCTAACATCGCCGTCATCGTCGAAACAGCTGTTTTTTATTTGTTTTGCTTTTGGTTGTGCGAGTGTGTGAGTGAGAGGAAAGAAAACACAAAGGGAGAGAGATAGAGACAGATAGAGAGGAGAGAGAGTGAAATACAATGTATGACAAAGGGTAAGAGACTAGACAAAATAGACAGACAGGAAAGATGATGTGATGGATAATCATACAGCCAGACCGACGGGAGGATAGAGAATTGAACAGCGAAGACGAGCATCGCCTTATCTGTTTATAAATCAACCAAAATCCTATTGAATGACAGGAGTTGCAGAGAACAATCCCAGAGGTCAGGCCTTAAAACCATCAATATTCAGACAGCTTTCGGCACACTGACGACCTCTATCTCAATCTAGCAAAGCTCTGGCAGCTTCGCTAACAAGGACAATATAAACAACTTCCTGATTCCTTGAGAAGTCAGCGGCATTTTCAGCACAGTAGAAACATCTACACCTTTAGAATATTCTTTACACCCAGGTTAAGACGAGCATAGTGTGAACTACTGTATATCTTCAGGATATTCTTTATACCGAGGTTAAAAATGAAAAAACAGTCCCGGCAGTGTGGGCTCAGGAACAAAATCAAACCAACAGCGCATACGCCGGTCGGCGCACTGCAACGGAACACATCAGCCACGGCCTTTCAGGACCCACGATATTGAATCCACGTACTTTACGGCGATATCCGATACGCGTTTAAGAGTAACAAAAGAGTCCCAGCAGTGGGAATCGGCGGTATTATGCACGGCGGTATGGTTTCGCACCGGACGCCGTGTTCGCAAGGAACGCATCGGACACGGTCTGCGTGGGCTCGCCGTGTTTATCGTGAAGAACGCTTCGCCTCCTGACATGATCTGGGCTTACAGTCCTCTCCTCATTTATGTTGCACGGCCGGGGGATTAGCTGCTGGGAGACAGACACCGAGGCGGATAGATCAGTGATGCTGCTGGGGGGGGGGGCTGGGCTGGGGGGGGGGGGGGGGGGGTTAAGCCGAGAGACACACAGCCCCAAACAGGACGACCCGGTGTCGTTTTAATACAAAGAAACCAGCCAGTGTTCAGAGCACACGGGGGTTAGGGTTGGTTGACTTGCCATAAATAGTCTATAATGCCCCCCCCCCCCCCGGCCCCTCCTCTGCTCTCTACTTCCTGTCTGTACTTAATGTTAAGCGTCTTTGCGGTCTGAAGTTACATAATCCAATGTTTATCTTAAATACTGGTGTCTAGTGTCCGGCTAGAATATACACGAAAGGTCATTCATTTATCTTCTAGTAAACGCGGTACTACTCAAGTTACAAGGCTATATCTAAAGATATATCATTGTTACAAAAAACGACAAATGTATTAAATACAAATATGTGTTTCTATAAAAAATATACTTCTATACTTATACTTGACTTATACTTGTCTATTTAGATAAACACACACACTTTTTTGTGTCGGTTTTGAGACCTCTAGGACGTTTTTGACCGCTCTCGGGTTCCAAGGTGATGGTGTTCGGTTCGTAGGGAAACCATGCACACAGCGAGCTGCTCCTCCTTCCCAGACCCTCTGGGTTCTGACCCACACGTCCACATCTCGGACACCTCAATACCGATGGAGGCCTCCCTGCCGGTCCTCCCTCTCGGAAACCTCTATTTGTTATTGCTCGCTGGCAAGGATTATTTTTACAACGTGGGTCGCCCCGACTTTCATTGTAAATTAGCTGGAACGATGCAGTGCTTCACTTAGCTCTCTCGGGCCCGCTATCCCGCTCAACCTCAACAGCTCACATTTTTTTATGCCGTATTTATTTGAACAGTCGAGTGTACCATTTCACGGCCTTTTGCCGCTCAGGGATTCGGCTCTCACCGGGGCCTCGAGCGGTGTGCCTAACAGTGCGTGCCGCGGTCTGAAACGTACCTTTATATTAAAACAGGCCCGCCGCAACACACGGGGTCTGAAGAGTCTTTAAACGGCGATGGCCACACATACAGTCTGACACTTTAACACGCACGTTTTGACTGCACAAATGAGGCTCCTGATACTCCTCCTGACCGCACATAACTCAGCCGCTCCAACGGGGTAAACAGAGAGAGGGAAGCACTGAAACGTTATCATGACAGCGGCGGAGAAACTGGAAAATCGGCGAGTCAAGGTGGACACGGGGAAGCCGGCGATGTCGTTTTTTGATGTTTTTGTTAAACCACACAGCTACGCACGGCTTCCCACCGCATCTCGATTCCCCCTTTGCATCAATCAATCAAGACCTAGAGACGGACAGATTCCCCATCGATGACCTCACACTGCAGACTGACGACAGAGGCCAGATTTAGATTTGAAAAGTCGCCATAAAATGTCGATTGCAAAGGTCACGTCAAGACACAGGAAGAGGTTAGGGGGGCCTGACCTCTTTTTCCTCCGATATACCGGACAGGGTTCAGGGAACTACATTCAGGGCTGTCGAATCACAGTTTCCAACCCAGAGAGCACGGCCTCTGTTGTTATGGCTGAAATATGAGAAGCCATCATGGTTTATTTAAAGTTGATTTACTCTAACCGCTCTCTCTAAAGTGACACTTCGATTCAACACCAAAGATGGAGGGAACAAAAATTGTGGCTAGAATAATTTTTTCATCCAATGCAAAAAAAAAATCAAGGAATTGTTTTGTTTTTGTCTCAGAGCTATATGAATAACAGCTTTCTAAATTGGAAAGAAAATCATTTAAACAGCAGGTCGGCCTAATCCACAGTTTATGAGCGAGGTAAAAGCATTATTAAGGGAAAGAACATTTAAAGTTTATAAGCGCTGGAGTGTGAATCCAGACGTGTTTGGATGAGCTGGAAAAAAAACAAAACCCAAAACGGATTACCTTATGAAAAAAAATGATATTTCCTTAGCTGTATTTACACAAAAAATATTTCCAGATTTGACTCCTCAGTTAATGGCCATCATACATGCTGCGCGCACCGCAAATAACTCTCAAATTGACGAGAGGAAACAGAGGCGGCCATTGAGGAAACCTGCACTTCTTACTTTGAAGAATTCCACTCAAGAGGGAGAAGAGACCGGAGAAAAACATACCCCAGAAGAGCTGGCCTGAAGCGGCTCGACATGGAAACGTACTCCTATGTGATGTGTACACATCAAAGTGCACCTCAAAACCTACACTTTAGACACACCAAAAAACTTCTCAGGGACGCACACACACGGGTGTTGTCTTTTTAGTTGTTTTCATCTTTTTCTTTGTGTGTGCGTGTGTGTGTGTGGCGCTGTGTGAGCGCATGTGTGTGTGTGTGTGTGTGTGTGTGTGTGTGTGTGTGTGTGTGTGTGTGTGATTACACAAGACAGGTGGTTCCCCAAGAGACGTTATTACTCCCTGGAGGTGAGTGGGCCAGTTTCTAAAATACAATCCGCCAGAGTGCCGTAACCTTTAAAGAGCGACCATTTGGCTGCATTAAAGGATAATGTGTTTGTGTGTGTGTGTGTGTGTGTGTATGTGTGTGTGTATGTGTGTGCGCACGATTGTGTGTGTGTGTGTGTGTGTGTGTGTGTGTGTGTGTGTGTGTGTGTGTGTGTGTGTGCGTGATTGTGTGTGTGTGTGTGTGTGTTTTTAGGGCCTCATTGGGGTTTATTGCGTACCTCTTCTGCAGTGCCTGGCGGCCATTTTGCACCTCCTGGACTCGGCGATGGTGGGACAGGGTATCGTGTCCTTGGGCGGCTTCTTCACAATGTGCCGCGTCCGAGTCTCCAGACCCCACTTAAAGCCACACGTTTTGTTTCCCCTCCGGCACGATCCCCACTCACTCCACTGGCCCACCTCACAACCCTCTGAAAGACAGGGAGAGACATAGAGAGAGAGAGAGAGAGAGAGAGAGAGAGAGAGAGAGAGAGAGAGAGAGAGAGAGAGAGAGAGAGAGAGAGAGAGAGAGAGAGAGAGAGAGACAGAGAGAGAGAGAGAGAGAGAGAGAGAGAGAGACAGACAGACAGACAGACAGACAGACAGACAGACAGACAGACAGACAGACAGACAGACAGACAGAGAAACAGACAGACAGAGAGAGAGACAGAGAGAGACAGAGACAGAAACATGAAGAGTAAGATAGAGAGAGAAAGAGAGAGAGAGACAGCAAGAGACAAAGTAAGGATACAGAGACAGAGACAGTGAGGAAAGAGAGACAGGCATTGGAAAGACAGAGGAAAACGGGAGGACAGTGATGAGACAGGGGAAGACAGGTGGGGGGGGGGGGGGGACAGTGGAGAGACAGAGGTGGGAAAAACAAGTGAGTGTGGTGTCGTGTCATGGGGGGGTTTAGAGAGGCCTCCAGGTCAAACTTTACTACGAGGCTAAGGGGCTTTACAACAGGGGCACTTAAACTGCTGTTTGTGTGGTCCGCTCTGGGACTGGGACACAAACAAGTGATCCAAGATGCACATCATTTATTGTAATCATTGTACAAGTACAACACAATTGTCTAGCAAGCAATCCACACGGCACTCTTACAAACAACAATTGAAAATGTAACATTTTTTAACAATTTCAAAATATAAATTATATATAATACGAATCTAAATAAAATTTATTTGTAAAAAATTACAAATAAACAAATAAAAATTTGTGAAACCTTGGTTGTACAGGAAGGTGATATATATATATATATATATATATATATATATATATATACCACACATCCATTTTTGTGTTTCTGTATGCACATACACATGTGCGGCACTGGCTGGTGGCTCCACTTATCCACACTCAGAGGGCTCCACTTACCTCCACACTCCATGGTGTCCTCCATTGGGGCGAAGCCCTCTGGGCACTTGTCAAAGCAGTGCCCTTTGTGGAGGTAAAAACCCGACTTGCACTTGGTGCAGAAGTCTTTGCTGAAGCAGGACTCGCAGTTCTCGATCCTGCACCCTGGGGAGGGAGTTGGTGAGGGGAGGGAGTTGGGGGGAGGCAGAGGGGGGGGGGGGAGAGAACGATTCAGTACACAGCACTCATCTGGAGTTGATCGAGGGGTTGCAGAGGGGTTGTGGGGGAAAGGGGGTTCTTGGAAGGATTATACTGTCTCTCTCTTTCCTTCTCTCTCTCTTTCTCTCTCTCTCTCACCATCTCTCGCTCTCCAACCCCCCCCCCACCACCCCCCTCCATCCCTCATTCCCTCCCTCTCTCCCTCCCACTCTCTCTCTCCCTGAACACAGGAAGAGAAGACAGAAGTTAAGCCCTTGGTGCCCTGTGAATCCTCCCCCCTTTCCCAAAGCTGTGTGTTGTATTTCTGCAAACACGTTCGCCTGGAAGTGTTTTGTCTTTCCGTCTGACTGCGTTTCCTGTGTGTGTTGGCGGCGGGCGGAAGGGAAGGCCGTGCCGTGCCGGTACACCGGATGGCCGCTAGGGAGGCGTTTACCTCGCGCTGACCTCGCTCAGACGCCGCCGCCGCCGACATCCAAGGAAAAGTCTGCGCCCGGGTGTACATACGGCGGTCACGCGTTCCCAGCCTATGATGTTCTCCAACCGGGAGAATCCCCCCGCACCCCTTTGGTGGCCTGGTGTCTGTTAGTGCTGTAGTGCTTCAAACAGTGCTTTCTCTCTCTCTCTCAGGCTCTCACCTCTCTCGCTCTCGCTCTCTCTCTCTCTCTCTCTCTCTCTCTCTCTCTCTCTCTCTCTCTCTCTCACTCTCTCTCTCTCTCTCTCTCTCTCTCTCTCTCTCTCTCTCTCTCTCTCTCTCTCTCTCTCTCTCTCTCTCTCTCTCTCCCTCTTTACTCTTACTCTCTCTCTCTCTCTCTCTTACTCTCTTTGCCATATTTCAATAGAGGCCAAGGAGAAGCTACTTAAGAGTCGTACAGAAAAATCCATACATAGTAGTATAGTAAAACAAAACAGACAATTATATTGCAGAAAGGCATTAGTTGATTGAGCTAGTAATTCACCGTGAAATGAGTCGTTAAGGGGAGACGTTGGGTTTTCTTAAGCCTAGGTTACGGAATATTTCAATCTAAATCTGGAGAATTGAAACCATTTATTGGTTATATACATATACACACACACACACACACACACACACACACACACACACACACACACACACACACACACACACACACACACACACACACACACACACACACACACACACACACACACACACACACACACACACACACACACACACACACACAGTGAAATGAGTTTCTCTGCATTTAACCCATCCTAGAATTAGGAGCACCGTCCTTTTTACATTGATGGTGGAGTTTACAGTACAATAACTACTCTTAACAATTCCTCTCAATATGGCTATAAAAAAATGCATCCCATGCCCTACATCCCCAGCTGTAAACCTACCGCCCCTGGAGTCTCTTTAGCTACAGCTAAAACACTGGTGTGTGTGTGTGTGTGTGAGTGCTTCAGACTTTGATGGCTGTGATTACTCCAAGTGTTACAACAAACAATTACATCGCAGTAATGGTACGGAATTTGACTGGCGTTCCATTTGTGTAACATTAGTAGAGAGATTAGAAGGAACTCTATACACAGGTCCTTTATGGGTGGTTTGACTGGATGTGATCTGAGAGGAGGGCATCCCATAATATTTCTGTGTGGCTGTCAGCCATATGTGTGTGTGTGTGTGTGTGTGTGTGTTTGAGTTCCTGTGTGTGTGTGTGTGTGTGTGTGTGTGTGAATGTGAGTGTTTGTATATGTTTTGTGTGTGTGTGTGTGTGTACAAATCTGTGCGTGTGTATGTGTACGTGTGTGTGTGTGTGTGTGTGTGTGTGTGTTTGTGAGAGAGTGTGTGAGTGTGCACATACACAAGGTGAGGGAACGTGATTGATTGTGGGAGAACAGACTGACGCCCCCGCCCCTCTCTCTCCCCCCCCCCTGCTGACATTCATCCCCTCCCCCCCCCCCCCCCTCTCCTCCCCATCCTCCACTCCCACGACACACCCTGCCACCACACGGCGGGCTGCAGGGCCGCGCAGCCAGGCCCCCGATGTGTCACCCGTCCTCCCGCGCCGCAAATAGCCCGTCAGCCGGGGCCAAATTACAAGAAGGCGCAGCGCCGGGTTTCACCGCACGCCGTCCCCACATGATTAAAAAGGAGCCTCTAATTTATGACACCGCCTCCCGATAGCCTTCCTGTATCGGGAAAGCAATAAGGTGTTTATTAGGGCTTCCCAGGTAGGGGGAGGAGATGGGGAGGGGGGGTGGTGGTAGCGTCAGGGTTGCTGCTTCCTCTCGCCACCGTAAACAACAATGACGACAGCTACATCGACCGTGTATCCGCGTAGCCGTGTATCCGTGTATCGTGTAGTCACGCGGAGGTGTCATTGTGGTCACCGAGGGGCTGCTTGCGTTGTACCGGGTCCCGGCGCTTTGACTATCTATGACCCTGGAAGAGAGGGAGGAAGGGGGAAGGCAAGGTTCTCACACGCCCCGCCCTAATTACACCGTCCCGGAGCTAGCTGTCGGGGCTCCTTCTCGTTGACATTCCACCCAAACGATGGGGTCCCGTCCCTGCCTCGCTTCTGACTCAAAATATGGCCTCTGCCCACTCTGGTCTCACGCTTGCTCCGACCAGTCTAAACAAACGTTTGGCGCGTGTGCACACACACACACACACACACACACACACACACACACACACACACACACACACACACCCATACACATGCACACACACAAGCACGTACACACACACACACACACACAAGCAAGCACACACACAAGCACGTACACACACACTTATTTCCATTTGTAGCAGCACACTTTTCTGCTGTGTTGACCAGATACCGAAGCCAAGGTAAAGAACACAAAGTAAGGTAAAGTAAACAGCATAAAGATAAATAATGATTTGGCCAGCAAATCAATGTAAAAAGTTCAGGCCTGACTGACTCCAAATCGCTATATCTTATTATTGCACCGGGGAGTGTGCCAGTCAGATGAAGGTAATTAAAACAAAGGGTTTGCCAAGATATATTGAAGCTCATCTGGTTTTTGGATTCTGCTATTTCCGCAATAATAATAATAAATAATAAATAAACCATCAATACAAATCAATTGATACCGTGTTTATGGTATGCATAGCACATTCACATTTTGACACACGCCATCACGGCTGTGGTCCCACATATCTCCGGCGCTTATCTTGTTTTCTGATAAACAAGGATTTTTGCTTGTAGAATAACACAGCGCTGTGAGGATCCCGGCGTGGAATGTACCACCCAACACCACAAGGGGGGGGGGGGGGGAGAGCCCACACAGCGTCAGGATCTGTCCTGTGAGTGGGACATCCCGCCACTTCCAGCCTCTTTGCCTTCTCCTTTTGTTCCTGGGGGGGAAACCAGATCACTGGATCCGAGGACCACTTGTGATACGGGGCGAGTGCGGTGCGGCGAGCGGGGGCCGATAAATCACGGCCGCCTAATTCGAATGCACTGGTGTGCACTTTTTACCGTTCACACTCTCTCACGCCTGTCACCGCCTCGGTACCACTGAGCTCCCCCAACACAAAGGAAATGGAGGGGGGGGGAAAGAGCCACAAAATAAGAACATCTGGCAGCACTCTTTAGCCACTGGTTTTGTTGTGCAATTTCCAGGTCCTGTCAATAAATATGAGCTAGTCATATTGTGATGAATACTATGAACACTATGAACACTAGGTTTGGATTTCTACTTTGTGAACACAAGGCGACAGAAGGAGTGGGACTGCACTACGGGTGTGTGTTCTTGTGAGTGGCCTGGCTCCTCCGGGGGGGGGAGGCCCGGCCTTGTGGGTCAAAAGTCATCTCAGAAGAAGACACGGGTCTGGATGGATCACCGTGGCTCTGGAGATACAGCACCACAGACGGATTATCTCGGGAAGGAGGGCAGGGCGGGGGCAACGTGACAGACGGAGCTGGATCTGTGAACTAACCCTGTGGACACGGCTCCTCTGACCCGGCAGCTAGCCACCCAGGGCGGCCGACCCACAGGCCCCTCAAAGTCAACCACTTCTGCAGCAATGTGATGTAACCTATGGTGGTAGGGGAAGGGGGAAACAGTGGCAGCGAGTTCAATATGTGGGGATTAACCTCTGGACCACCTTTTAAGGCTTCGTGGAGATGCCTCTGGGAGACTAATGAGAGATAATGAGGTCATCAGATCCAACCAAAGGCCCCCGTGTTCCTGGGTCTTAAACGTGTTACGGCCGTTATCTGCCTGTCCGGTTCTGCGCTCAAGTAACACGATAATGATGACAGAAATTCATATCGGAGGGAAACAGGTCTGGTCAGGTCAGGACTCACAAAATGAATAACTCTGGTCCCACTGCCGCCAGACAGAGGCGGCTGCTGTACTTCACCCACATCACCGACGGACACGTTGGACATATTCATCGCAATGCTCGAGGTTTGACTGAGAGGCTCTCGTGACCGGTGCATTTGAAGCTCCGGGCAGGATCGTGTGATCGTGTGATCGTGAGTCGTCTCAATTGTGAGAGCGTCCCATCATCTACTTTAGCTTCACTCACCAGTTGTATTGTGAGGTGCACTCCAAAAGACTTTTCCCTCCAGCCAAACTCAAAACACTTATTATCCAGCAGGCCTGGCAGAACGCTGTGTAATCATCGCTGTATAATCATCGCTGTATAACCTATGCACATGACAATTCATGCATGGGGTAAGAATGCAAGATGATTTAGATTATCATCGTTCGATACGGTGGGACAGGACCTGCTACGATACCAGGGCTGAGCAGCAAGCTTGTTAAGCTTCTGCAATGTTCTCTGGAACAGCAAGCTGATGAGCTGATGTCGAGCAGCAGAGCAGAGTGTCTGTGTGCCGGAGAACAAAAAGCCCTGGCAGAACGAGAGAGGAAAAGGAGGCCCACTTTTCCATCTCTCCCGAGCTGCGATGCCGAACAGCGCTGACCTATTCTCTTGACCCCAGGGCATTAGCTGACATGGAAACCTTGTACTTTTGCTCACTGCCACCCAGCCGTGACACGGGGAGGAAAGAAAGGGGCGGGGGGGGGTGGGTGGCAAGGAGCTCTCATGGCAAAGGTTGAGAGCTGCCAGGGTCCCTCCGGCCACTCCCCACACTGTTTTCTTTCCATGTGGGCACTCCTCCGCTCCGCTGGCTGGGGACGAGGGCCGGGGGGCCAGGCGGGGGACGGGGGGCCGCGGGGCCGCGGGAGGGGCCAGGGATGTTCGTGTCAATCAGCATCTCCCAGAGCGAGATGCGAGGTGACAGGTGTGTCAACGGTCCTCACAGCCTATCGAGTCCAAGCAACACAAGCACCGGGGGGGACGCCCGGAACCTGCTCCTGTGTGCGCGGAGCCAGCTGTGCACAGCGCACACACACACACACACACACACACACACACACTCACACACACATACACACACACACATACACACCCACATGTACAAGTACACAGTCCAACACACACACAGACACACTTATACAGTCCAACACACACACACATACACAGTTCATCTCACACACACATGTACAAAGTCCAACACACACACACACACACACACACACACACACACACAGTCCAACACACACACACACACACACATCCACACACATAAATGTACACATACACACTCACACAGTGGTTGGACGCAGACAGCCCATCCACTCACACTGAGGTATGCACAATTACCCGCAGTTTTAAAGGAAAAAAAAAAAAGAATCTTATTCAGTTCTGTGTCTGGTAGCGATGCCTGGGAGCTGGTTTGGTGTGTCTATTGTATTGTCTGGCAAATGTACGAGT
Source organism: Muraenolepis orangiensis (assembly GCA_027704905.1). Taxonomy (NCBI): domain Eukaryota; kingdom Metazoa; phylum Chordata; class Actinopteri; order Gadiformes; family Muraenolepididae; genus Muraenolepis; species Muraenolepis orangiensis. The sequence continues at coordinate 21,545,502 of CM051008.1, forward strand.
GTGGTTAGTAAAGCTGTGATGATTAAATGTCCCTCGGTACAGCTCAAAGGCCAAAAGCAACTGGTCTTTTTTTGTTGGTTAGAATGTGCAATGGAAATACCCACAAGCACGGTGTTAGGGAGGGAGAGTGGGGAGAGAGAGTAAGGAGAGAGAGTGAGGAGAGAGAGAGAGAGTGAAGAGAGAGAGAAAGAGAGAGCGAGAGAGAGAGCGTGAGAGAGAGAGAGAGAGAGAGAGCGAGAGAGAGAGAGAGAGAGAGAGAGACAGATTAATGCCAGGGCTGCCAACTAAGCCCATGGTATTACAGTGTAGTTCCTCTGCAGAGCCCTGGTACGCCACTTGGCTGTAGCTCCTAATGTGTGGCTCGTGTCCACCTAGAACTCAGCGGATTCCCATGATGCACTTTGAATATGAAGGATGTCGGAAAAGGTGCACTCAATCCCCGGGAACCTTCCTCCCTTAATTGGATGTGACAAAACAGAAATATAACAATGGTATTAATGCACACGCAGACTTTATACGGGAAAGAGACCATAAAATAGAAATCACCGACTGTATTATATGAAATTACCCCCGACAAGAGTCGTCTCCAGTGGCACATAATCTGGCACCGGGTGAGCTGTGATATTTGAACCGTAGCTGTAGGATATTGGCGACCTCGGGTTATGATCGACTGGGTTTTCCATGCCGGTCGACGAGAGGGTACCGTTGGGAATTCCCGAGTGCTGCTGCTCTCAAACATGCCCGGAGAAGGCTGCGTAAAACAGGGCCAGTGTGGAATATTTACAGGCGTGTTGGTCTCTGGTGCTTCGGCAATTTATGTTTGTATGGTGTTTCATTCGCAGAACAGGGTGTGAAAAGTTCTTCCCGGTTCGACTCGCTCGACAAACCTCCCAGAGAGAGTCTTAAAGCGCTCTGCTGTCATCAACTTATTTTCCCATTATAGACAGAGCTCTGACTTTGAGCTCATAATGGACTCATGGAGGGGGGGGAGACTAAATGATGTGGCCCAACGACTGCATCTGTAACGATCGCCTCGTACATAAAGTCGTTATTTTTTTATAGTTTGTAAAGGGTTTGTTAATGCAATGTGGCTGACGGCCACAAATAATTATGAGATGTCCTGATCTAGGGAGAGGATAGGTGTAGAGAGGTCTTCGTGAAAATCCTGGCTTATGGATTCTGTCAAACCGCACCCGTACACTAAAACACGCTGAAACACTGACTAGTGAAGCTAGCGGTTAACAAATGATGCAAGGGAATGAAGATCTCATGGAGGCCAAACTGTACCTTGGCAACTTAGCATCCTGTTCTGCACCAGATCTCTGTCCGTAGGCTTTGGATACATTTAGCTTCATTACCTGAACCATAGCCTCGCAGAGATAGCCTTTCCATACTTTCAAATGTCTGGGCTACAGCGTTGGTTAACTGTGTCAAGATCCACCTACTTATCAGGAAGAGGTCTTGATTGACATGCGTGCGCGACCAATCACGGGTGACATCGGGAAAAGCGAAATCTAAATCTAAATCTGGAGAATTGAATCCTCTTTATTGGTCACATACATGTACACACACACACAGTGCATTTAACCCATCCTGGTGTTAGGAGCAGTGGGGATATATTGTGTATATTGAATATACAGCGCCCGGGGAGCAGTGAAGGGGTCTGGTGCCTTGCTCAAGGGCACCTTGGCAGTGCCCAGGTGTTTCGGGGCTTTCCCAAGCCAAGTGAGCAAACTGAGCTACTTCTCTCTTCTTTAACCTGTGGTGAAACAATCCTTAATTTATCCTGCGATTGTGTCTTGAGTTCCTCAAGATGCATGGTGGATTCACATGGTGACGTAGTGGAGAGGAACAGAAGAGGCCGATGCTACCTGAACAACAACAACAACAACAACCCTGTGTACGTGTGCCTTCTACACGGCCAATTGTACAAAAGCAACACACATGTGGGTGGTCTGTGTTGGCTTCACGGGCACCGCACAAGAACAAATTTGATCTGTATGAAAAGTTGGTGTTTTCCCACCTCTGTCCTATGTGTTTGATGGTTCTCTATAGGGGGAGTACAACTTATCCTGGTATTCTGAAGGCGGAGTGGTGGAATGTGTCTAAGCATTGTATTTGGGTCTTGATCTCCTTTTACTTCACCCCGGCAGTTCATAAAACATTCTTGGACGAGATAAGATCGCACGGACAAACTTTTGGTGTAATAACATGCAGCTGCCTCTTGGCTGACATCACATCCTGGATTTTAAAGTCCACTATAGGAGAGGCCTCGATGCCTTGTTCCAGGCTTCTTTAGGAAATTGAAAAGGATAGACTGGTTGTGAGTACGTCAACGGCCAGCCATCCGTCCTTCCACAGCCAGCCTCCAAACACACCGAGTGCTGTTTAACAACTGGGGGTGGCTGTTTTGTCAGTGTTATCAATGGGAACAAAGAGTTTTGCTTGGTTCCTTTCTGTGTGATTGGCCCCTTACTGACTGTCAAAATCCAGCCCGACAGAATATTTAGCCTATTCTCAATGGATGGATCGGGAATGGCATGCAGATAAATGGGTGAAACGTGAAATGGCAGGCGGGCAACAGGGGTTATATTTGAAAAGGCATTTAGAGAGTGACAGCTGTCATGGTAAAGCACATTGGATTAGGCCTTTCTCTGAGATCTGACGGACCGTTTTAGACCGAGTCGCTTCACATCAGGGTTATTTAAAATCAAAATTGAAGAAAGATGTCGGTCAAAATGGTGGAGGAACATATACTATATATATATATATATATATATATATATATATATATATATATACCAAAGAACAAGGTGACTTTTCTCTTCCAATTTTCTCAGATTTCTAAAAGTAGTGCAGAATGACATCAGGGCCCGACGACTCTGGCTCGTGCGGAGTAATGTGAATGACATGTATGTGTGATCAAGCACAATGCCACGTTGACGCCAAGAGTGTGTCCGTAAGTGTCCAACATACAATCTCTATCACTAGTATTGGACTGTTGCAGACGGTGGACTATTTGTGTGCCGGTCGGGCGTGATTGGTTAAGCAGAAGACAGGGGCTTTCTGCTGTGGTTTGAGGGATTCCTGGGACTACTGGGCCTAAAGGTCCTGACATCCCCCTCTCGGGGGTTCATTTCAGCACATCTGTCAGAAGTTTGGCACACGGAACCAAAGCGAGTCCATGTTCCTCTCGGTTTTCACATGAAACACTCAGCCAACACCTCGGGGGCTGTGGAGAAAACCCATCAAGGCAGCGGGCCAGACGCAGAGTTACAATAAGGTTACGTGATCGGGACGACACGTGAAGAGGAGAGGGAGACGTTTCATTAATTGGATTTCGGAGTTAGTGAGAGTTTTCCTATTCCTTTTTAAAAACATGTACTCACCCCCACGTACACGAGTGAACGTACACTCGAAGTTCACAACACCACACACTGTCAAATGTGCATATCTCTATGTGTGTGTGTGTGTGTGTGTGTGTGTGTGCGTGTGTGTGTGTGTGTGCGTGTGTGTGTACGTGTGTGCGTGTGTGTGTGCGTGTGTGTGTGTGCGTGTGTGCGTGTGTGTGATAGTGATATAAAAAGCCAAACGCCTTCTTTACAATGATGGGAGAATGCCAAATCCTGTGCAATGCGGCTGCGATGCTTGGCGTGGCTTCATGAGAGACACACACAGTCGTTCACACTGTAGTAAACAGTGTGAACGACTGGGTGCAGCTGAGTTCCTGGCTCAGGCTCCGCTTGTTCAGAGAGCTGATCTGATGACGAACAATTGGTTGTTAAAAAACCCTGGTGAGGTTCAGGGAAAAGCTGGCCCCGCTGGCCCCTTCCACCTGTGTGGACGGATCAGCCGTTAATGGTGGCATGTGTATCCACTCCTCCGGGGGAAGGAGCACGTGGTGGGACGATAAACACTGTAAGGTTTGGGGGGGCGTGGCGGTGGGACAGAGGCGGGGCTCGGATTGAGGTCAACCTGAGGGGTGTGTGTGTGTGTGTGTGTGTGTTTGTGTGTGTGTGTGTGTGTGAGGGGATGAGGGGTGAGGGAGGGGGTGAGGGAGGGGGGGGGGTGTGTATGTGTGTGTTAGTGAAGCGGGGTGTCAAATAAAATAATACAGGCAGTTTCTACAGAGGGTGGAGGTAGGGTCAGAGGTCAGGGTCGGAGGTGAGGGTGGAGGTGAGGGTGAAGCGGTGGGTGTAGGGGGCGTGTAAGACCTACTGGAGCACATGTTGATATCCGGGCTGCGCATGCCGTAGTAGCCGGACGGGCAGTCATGGAGGCACTCTCCGTACTGCCTCATGCGTTCCCTCCGCAGGAACAGGAAGAGCTTGGGCTGGCAGCTCACGCAGCCGTTGTCCCGGGAGCACACTGAGCAGCCTTTACACACGGGGTAAGCTCCATAACTAGCTGCAAGACACACACACACACACACACACACACACACACACACACACACACACACACACACACACACACACACACACACACACACACACACACACACACACAGGGAAGAGAAGAAGATGAAACAAAATAAGTAAAGTTAGAGGTTGGTGGTGTTACAGATATTATAGCATCACAGTGCACATCCAGATAAAGTGTTGTGGAAAAGGCTTGTGTTCCAGGCTACCGCCACTAGGCTCTGCGGATGTAATAAGCAGGGTCCTTCTGGAGCTGTGACCGGCTGACCTGCAGTTCAACCTGGCGAGAAAGGGGTTACACGGTCTCACAGTCCACCCGGGGTAAAAGACATGACGCCGAAACACGCCGATAGCGGTTACACCAGTAGGCATGTTTCCCTTAGTAGTCAGTAGTACATTCGTCCAATTCCACAATTAAGTCATCATTCGCGGAAACCTCTGGTTCCCCTCTCGGTGTCTGGACACTGATTGGTGCTGAATGCAAATACGGTATTAATTCTGGCCAGACCAAGTCTCCGGAGCGATCGTGTCGAGACAGCCCGACGAAAGCCTTGCTCACCGCAGTGGCGCTGGCCGTGGCTCAAGTTGCTAAGAGAAGACAAAGCGGCCAGTTAATAAATAGAAGCCAGTCCACTCTCCAATAAGTGACTTTCGGTGTAAACTGCTAAGTGTCCCGTTCACAGGAAAAATGTCCTTGGGCGAATGTAATACCTCTTAAATGAGGGGGAGAGAGAGAGAGAGAGAGAGAGCGAGAGCGAGAGCGAGAGAGAGAGAGAGAGAGAGAGAGAGAGAGAGAGCGAGAACACTACAAGCCAAGTTTGAAATAACACACTCGTAGACACAAGAGTGGCAACGTAGCCCCGGCTAGGCGACCCACCCACCACGCTTAATGAAAACGCCACGCAGCGCTAGCCGGAGAGACCGTGGGAGACCGAGCGAAGCATAGCCTGGCGTCGCTGGCTATGCAGATGCACAATATTATGTTTCACCCGACAGCTTTTTTGCTCCGACTAAAAGACAGCACTAAGCGGGTCCCTTGTGAGCGTTCGGTCGCCCATTATTGTGTGGGGTTTGGGCTGGGGGTTTGGGGAGTGTCAGTGGCTTGCCTACGGAGGGAGGTACGGTGTACCTGCCAAACTGCGCACCAGGGCTGGCGGAGGAGCCGTGGACGGATGGGGTGCTGTAAAACAGTAATCGGGAACGTATCTGCGATGGCCTTTGGGGTTGCGGCTCACACACACACACACACACCTCATAGATCACGGCCAATGGGACGTGCTATCTGGGCCTAGCCTTCTCACAGAGCATTGCTTCCCCCTACCCCCCCCCCCCCCCACCTCATCAATCTTGCTCACATTCAGACAAGCATTAATAAACGTATTATGACAGCATGGCAGTTCGGATTCTCTGATGGGAAGTTGCATCTGGTTTTGTTTAATGGGGCCCTCGCACCATAGCGTATGCTGAAACCTATGCAGAAGCGTGTAAAAAATATTTGTATATGCACCAAACGCAACCGAAATCAACAATTTTGTCAATTTGTAGCCTATTCGACCTATGGGTTGCGTGTGGGTTGCGTGTGAGTTGCGTGCAGAACTTACGAGTTGCGTTTGACCTGCGTGCTAGTTGCGTGGTATTTGCGAATATCGGTCACGTGATAAAAACCTATAAAAGCGGCGCCGATTCAGTGTTTCCTTCTGATTTGGTCATCGAAGAGTCAACATGGGGAAAGCTACCAAGAAATCTGATAAAAGCGACCCCAAAACCTGGCCAGATACCTCAAATTTGGACCTATGAGTTGCGTACCTGTTGCGTATAAATTGATCGCAGGCATGCGCAGAGAATTATTGAACAATTTCCGAACTTACTCCTAACCTGCGTGTGTCTGCGATCAACTGCGTGCTTGTTGCGTACTTCAAACCTATAAAACCTATTAGTTGCGTGTGAGTTGCGTTCGGAACTTATGACCACTATTTTTTATTCGCAACCATACGCAACTGGTGATCGCTATGGTGTGAGGGCACCATAATATGCATGCGAGACATCTGAGTCAGTAAACACGATTGCTTTCCTGTTTCCAATGCTCCAATGTCACCATGCTCTCCAATTTAAATGCTCTGATCATTAACCTCAGGTACGGAATTTGGATTTTAAGAAGTTATGCAGGAGATACTTCAAAACATATTGATACCCTGCAGCTTTTGTAGAAAAATGTAGGATAAAAAATGAAATGATTTTATATTTTCAGACTAAACAATACCTCCCCAAGAACAATTTTGCAATGTTAAACTTTATTTTCTTCACACTCACCCACTGTCAAGTTTATGTTAGTTAGGAATTCTAGGGGATTTTGAAAAGCTTTCTTTCTTTTCCGTTTCATTATTTGGGTTGGATCATTTAATTCACTGGCACTAAGACACTGGCTTGTCAGCTTATGTTAGAGAATACAGACATGGGCGTCCAAGGGCAAAACAAATCATACCAAAACATGCTAAATCTCACTGGCTTATCAATCAATGAGGGAGATTAAAGTCATCTCTCGTCCTCGAATCCCAGTCGCTCTGAGTTTGACTTTGTCAATCATTGGTCTCTCCAGTTCCTAATCTTAATCAACACACTGCGACTGAAGCCAATGGCTACAACGGCTTTTCTTTAGCCAGCTGATTCCACACCCGAGGACGATTCCTCGACCACAATGTCCAAATAAAAGGAAGTGCCGTTCAGGAGAGGGGAACTGAAATCAGTCTTCTCCAGGTTTGCTTCATGTTGCCCACGGTGTGATTCAAATGGCGAGGAGGATGGAGGAGTGTGTCTCCATAGCCGAGTGTATTTTCTCAAAGGTGAAACCACAGGTATGCGAGGGACAGGGGAGAGAGGTTATTTTTCAGAATTCACAACCTCTGGAGTCGCTCTGTCCAAAGCACATTTTACCATTCGCCCCTCCCTCCATTAAAGCACTGTGTTCAGCATCGCCTTACAGCATCAATCTTTCTCCTGCCAGAATAGTTTTGCAGCCTTGTCAATATTGGAAATACATTTGTTTTGAATGACTGTCAGAGTGAGCCGCTGAGTATGTTGAGTAAGGGCTTATGCATTTTCAATGTGTATTAGCTATACAATGGAATTGTTTTCTCACCGAACACATGCCTGTATAATATATACACGGGCACGGGACATAGGAAGGCCACTGTGGAGATGCAGCAACCAAGATCGGCTTATCTGTTGTTGATGTTGTTGTTGTTGTTGTATAAGTCTTAATATCAGGGAAAGACGTATCAGTGTGTGTGTGTGTGTGTGATAGATGGGGGTTTTGTTCAGGCACCTCTTGAAAAACATAGACAGCCATTTATTTGTCCTTCTTGTTTCCTGGGGAGCGGGAAGGGATAGTAGTGTATATTGTAGGATAGTAGTGTAAAGTGTAGGATAGTAGTGTAAAGTGTAGGATAGTAGTGTATAGTGTAGGATAGTAGTGTAAAGTGTAGGATAGTAGTGTAAAACACACCACTCACTACAAATGATTATCCAACCTAGTATACAGTTTCAACCACAAACAAAACAGAGCATCTCTACAGTTCTCCAAATCTGACGCTCCCTGCTCATCCCCAGCCTAGAAGGTATTGTGTTTACAAAAGACGGGTCCATTTGGAAATCACTGCAGAGGATGCAACTGTAGAGACAACCCCTGAGTGTGGGAGTGGAATAAACAAGCATACTTGGTTGGCTATTATCCTAAACCTCTTCATCACTAGGCCTCTAACTCTCTTTGCTAAAAATAAACATAAAGCTGAAAGTAAATAGAGTATATCTCTACAACTACAAGAGCTAAACAATGTATTCTAGACCAAAACAAAGATAACACCTGTGAGATTGTTGTGCAAGTGAGTACCTGCATCAACATGTAATGCCAATAAAGTGAATAAGAGCAATGATGGAGAGGTTTGAGTAGAGGTAGATTTAGGCATTCTCCAAAAAAAAACAGGTGGATATCTTGAGAACCCATTGTTCAATTTTGAAATTTGACCTCTCTATTGAAAGGTCAGGGTGAATATAATTGGCCTGGATATGGGTCCTTTCAGGATGAAGAGATTTAGATTTGGACTGCAACATTTCTTCAGGGAAGAAGAAAGGCCGACCCATGTGCACACTGCTCTTGCACAGGAACCACACAAAGAATCCTCCGAAGATACAAAGATATCATCTTTCTCAAACCAATGAATAATCCTTTGCTAGTTTGAGGGTTGCCTCTGGTATGCACATACAAACAAAGAAACAAGAAGGGACAATGATGAAAAACAACTTTGCAAGTGTCCATCCACATCTTTAGGTTATAAAGGTAAATGCATATATGTATGTGTGCCTGTGTGTGTGTGTGTGTGTGTGTGTATGTGTGTGTGTGGCCTGTATGTGTGTCTAACATGAAAAAAACCTGCTCTGTGAAACCGTTTCGCTGCAGTGATTACTTTTGTTCAAACTTGTTGGAAGTGTGATGTGTATCTGAAGCTGTAAATCCAATCCAACCCAGGATCTCCTTCTCTCTGAATCAATTTGGTCTGTGGAGAACCATGACGAGAAAGTCTCGCAGCAAGCTTTGTAGCGGAGGGCACCACGTTTAGCGCTCTATCACTTTAAATAGATTTTGGTTTTGTTATCATTACACATGATTCTGAATTATTTCGAACCACGGTCAAAGGGTTACACCGTCCAAAAATCCTAGAGCGGTCGGTCATCTTTCTTTTTCTTTTGCAGTTCCCCGCAATCCAACGATGACTTCATTACTTCCAGACTGTGAAATTAATATCGCACGGTATTATACACGGAGTGAACTCTCCAAAAGATACACAGAGTCCTTTTTCGGTGCGTTCAGGTGAAGCCGTGGTCATTCCATTCATGCGAAGCGTGGAAGTCCTGGCGGGAAGGGTTGTTTTTTTTTTCATTCAGCGAATGAGCGAAATGCAGCAGGAGATGGAGGGCTGAGGAGGGCGACTCAAGACCAATTAGGGTCGCAACGAGATCCAGCGGCGGGCTGCTCTGTCTCAGGTATGTTTTTTTTGTAATGGCGTGACAGGCTTTGCTTACCGCTGCCAAATACGGAATATATACGAAGGACTTCCTCCCGTAGTCGACCGGCACTCCTTGCCACACACTCAACCTATCAGGGTTTGGTTCCTACCCACCCAACTCATGGAAAGCTGGACCTGCTGCTGATTGTCAAACTAATTAAAAAATTTAAAACTCTGGAAGGCATTCCACAGGTATGAACCTCATTATATAATGTATGCCTCACACTTGCATTACATTTCTTGTAATCAAATAATAATAATAATAATTTGGTTAAAATTGTTTTTCTCAACTGACCGTGGGAGAGAAATGATTCCCTCGGGACATTTATTAGGCCTTTGTAATGCACAATAATAGGTTCGTTTTTCACATGATATTTGATATATTATTTAAGACACTGCACGTATGTTGATCTTGATTTATGGCACACAGGATGGCACAGCAGCCCGAGCAGCAACAAGCCACTTGCACAAAAAGGCTTGCGGTGGTGTGACGGTGTGGCAGAGAACTGGTGGGACTGAGGCCGGGTGGTTTCCGACAAAACGAATGGAACACAATCGTCTCTATTCCAGCCGATCTCCATCATTTCTCAGAGGGCCCCTGGTATGTAAATCTAATAAGGCCGACCGCAGATAGTGAGAGGCCCCACTGTCCATTGTTTTAAAAAAGCACTTACAGTCAACCCGAGTACGGGGGCACTCTTGTGTCGTGGAGTATTTTACCAATAAAACAGTTTTCGGCTTGAATACATAGCAGATTGGCATCATCTGACACAAACCTGTGTAAAATATGAAACCGCAGGCGATGCAGTTACCACAGTCCCAGCAGGACACGGTCCTTCGGTGTGGCCAGCACTGAAGAATCGTGAAACAAATTTTATGTAAACTGTCTTTATAGTGGTGGAAGAAACCCACGTATATCCTGTCTGATGAAACTGATATTAATAAAGAAAGGTGGAGATTGGATCCGAGAAGGAGAGTCAAAGTCCCAGCAGCCCGATGAAACAGCAGCCACCAGCAGCCTAGCCTCCGTTCGAACTGTGGGACAACAGCTGCCTGGATCCCAGCTCAAACCACTCACCCCTCCAGGCTTACGCACCACTGCTGGAACTGGCCAAGAAACAAACTCTGTGGCAAAAAAAACTAAAAAACCCATCCATCCGTCCAGGGTTCGCTAGTTCCCCCAGTAGGTGGTCAACATTTTTTGTTCCAGCGAATTAAAGCTTGGAATATGAACAATGTACATCAGGACCATTCTGCTCCTCAGAGCTGGGGCCTTGGTACGGATGTGGAAGTAACACCTAGCTTTAAATGCAAAAGTGCAAAAGGGGGTGTGTTTAGGTCAAATAAGTCTTCTAATTTAGGTGAAAAATCCCCACCAAAAAGAGTCACCCCCCCACCCCAACTCTACCCCAGCTTACCTTACCGGATATTTCTGTAAGCACATGTTTATAATTTAGTCCTGCTTCTTATAGTGATTTTGCAGCCCTGTTCTGAGGAAACACATTCGCTGTCAGATGTATTACCACGGCAAATTGTGATATTGCATATCCATCCCACCGCAAGCCTAGACAGAGATCTGAACCCTCACCGAGCGTAACCGGCAGCTGCCATTCGCTCAGAACACACCAAGCTACATGCTTACATCATATTTTGTCTTAACTGTATGTGAAGTGCACGTGAAAATGTGCTTCAAATTAAATGTATTATTGTCATTGCATGTTACACGTTGTTCAAAACACATTGTTTGCAGCACGTGATCCGCAAATATGTTCGGAACTTTTAAAAGGGTGTGGACGTCCCCCCCCCCTTGAACAAATCAAGGCTCAACCACTGTTGTGTTATTGTCGCTATTGAAAAGGTAGGAGTGTGTTTTTAGATGTTCCGTTGACAACTAGCGGTTTTTAATATCCATTTAATTCGGTTGATTGTCAGGAATGCGTCTGGAAGTGCTCCCTGCACCTTTCACCCATGTGGCCCCAGCATGGCCAGGGGCCCTTTGGGACTCCTACTGCTGCACACGTGTATTCCAAGTCATAAATGATGAATGTGCATCCGTACACATCCTTATTCAATCTTCTTGACGGATTCATACTTTAGTCCTGTGTTCCCGGGTCAAATACCACCATGTGGGCAAGGCTGATGTCACAGAAAACCACATCACTCCTCCAGGAAATTATTTATCACGCAGCACGCCTGCTCTGGTCTGTCCAATAGGCTGCCAATGTTTACAGTCTCCTCCTGGAAGACCATGAAGCAGGGATGCGCTGCTTTAAGGCCATGGCAGACAAATCCCGTGCCGAGGGCAAATGGACCTAGTTGGACCCGATGTTCACTGTTCAACAAGAGCTTCAAGATCTTCCGAACAGATTTCACTCCAAACTGACTTCACACACAATTTGAACTTAAAGTTGTATTTGCCGCTGCATTGACCTGTGTTTGTGGATCCCCTCATTTGGGAACTATCTGAAGAAGTCACCGTTCCAACGAGGGCAGGCGAAACACAATGTACACAATGGAGTTCAATGTTCACACTGTTCAGAGCAGGTGCTGTGGAGTTCACGATAGCAAGGAATGGATTCACTTGTGGAGTTAATATGTGACTCACGAGGATGGACTTTATCACTTTCTGGGCAAACGCTAGAAGAGCTGCAGATGGTTCCTGTTTTTCTCGAGGCTTCACTGCTTTTCCGAAGTCCATCAATTATAATGTACTCCAAAAGGAAAAGGATTGATGTTAAACATCTAAATTATTTACTAAATTATTCGTGATCCGTTCACACTTTTTTGATCCAAATGATCATTCTGCTGTTGTTCAAACTGTTGTATTCATTTAGGTTAATCAGTACAGGACAACTCAATACATCTGAGATTTAAGATGGGATATATTTTGGTGATAGATAACTAACTATAGAATATCAACTGAACATAAAATGACATGAAAAAGAAAAATACAAAAATACAAAGTTAATGCTGCAAAGAAAAAAACTTTTAGTGAATTTAAAATGGTTTGATACTTTCCACCACTCAAGATTTTATCATGTTGTGAGAAATGTGTTTTCCTTCAGAACAGCAAGAGAGAGAGAGAGAGAGCGAGAGCGAGAGCGAGAGCGAGAGCGAGAGCGTGTGCGAGAGAAGAGGGCAGATGAAGGCAAGGTGGAGCGGCTCAAATTAGCACACCTGTTGGTAATTTATCACACATAAACCTCGCACCTCATTTTCCCACCTGTAGTTCAGCACTCTGGAAGTCCAGTAATTCACTCAGTCACACATGATGCAGAGTGTGACTTATCCACAGGTTCATACTTCCAGGGGAGGAGGTGGTAGTGGAAATGGAGGAGGAGGAGGAGGAGAAGAAGAAGAAGAATTGATGGGAGGAGAAGAAGAAGAAGAAGAAGAAGGTGGAGATCGGAGGAGGAGGTCATCCCTGGTGAGGCTGAGTGGACAAGACAGCCGGGCCTGGCACTGCTTCCCTGCAGGTTGCGTGGTGCTCTCTCCCAGGCCCCGCCCCTCCTGCCTCAGACACATTCCCGCTCTCGCCCTAACCCCTCGCCACCCCGCCTAAACCTCATCCTTCTGGAACAAGGAGTGTGATGTGGTGCCACACCGCCTTCACGAATCCTAAAAACTGTGTGAATAATCAAGGGCGGAATTTCGGCCGTTAACCCAAAGAGACCTCGCTGCACACCCTAAACACGGAGCGTACGCACTGCACACACACACACACACACACACACACACACACACACACACACAGCACACAAGTTAAAGCCATATACGTCCTGTTGGAAGCCTCTCCATCTCCATAAATAAGAGAACAGGCTGCGTGCCACTATGCTGCGGCTCATTAACCTTTTAACAAGCACACACCCCAGGAGGCCCTGTGCCAGATCTGAGATGGTCATCAGGGTCAAAAGTGGAGCGCTCCACAGGGGAGCGATGGCTCTGACCGGCTCTTACTTTCACACATGTTTGCCTGCCGTGAAGGAGCAGCCTTAACATCAAAGTACTACACTACACTACACTACACTACACTACACTACACTACTACTTATCTCTTCCAAGCCCATTGCAATTAAAGTGCATGTCTGGTGATCTGGCGCACACATAACAACATAAAGGTGTGAACACGGTTGCAACACATTTGAAAGTCTGAATATCCAAACCACAGAGACGTGGCGTGCTCCAGGAACACATATCATATTGTTCAAGACATGTTTTTTTGTGTGTGTGAGTTTGTGTGTGTGTGTGTGTGTGTGTGTGTGTGTGTCACTGGCTACATTCCGTTATTATTGAATTCCCTCAATTGTCCCTCGGGTCTGAACAATGAATTTTCTTATCATACTATGTTACAGGCATTTCATTCACACATTTTAAACCAATTTAAAGCTAAACATCGCAACTGAAGTGAGCAGTGAACATGAAGTCACACACGCCTTCATTTAACAGATATGTTTTTTAATATGGCACAGCTAATGTACTCATTAGTTATATTCATGAGATTCCTTTCACTTATGTAAATGCAGTTTGTCACCCATTCAAGAAGTTGTGATGACAACTGTCCGCTAAAACAGGTCTCTCATCATTAGGATCACCAACCAACTACAGATCAAGATCGGGGAGCAGGCGTTCCAAATGAATCGGGTGAAACTACACGACACTGTACACAAACTACACTCGGGCCACGTATCTATTGTTTTACTGCTTAAGGACGAGGCGGCAATCCACCAAGAACGAGTGCAGCTGTGGGATTGTTGACTGTTCCACGGTGACGTGGTGGTGGACTCCGCCCCAAAACCCCGTTCACAACCACAACCGACGGGCCGGTACGTACCTGTTGGTGAGAAAGACAATACTGTACAGGAGGCACCGAGCGCTGGGCCACGTGCAGTCAAACAAATAGCTTGACTTTTTTAAGGGAGGCGCTTCCACCCACCCACCACCACCACCACCCAACAACCCACCACCACCACACCACCCGTGTTTGAGGTGAAGATATACATTCATTAAAACGGGGGGAAAACCAAAAATCCTGCACAATCCTGCATGGCCGTGCATCTGATATGCATGACGCCGCACCTGGCAGGCGTGTGCATGCGGCTGTGTTTACCACCGCAAACAAGGAACCCGCGGGACGGCGGTGGTGTGACGTGGGGCTGCTTCAACAAAGAGCGCCGACACACACACACACACACACACACACACACACACACACACACACACACACACACACACACACACACACACACACACACACACCACACACACACACACACACACACACACACACACACACAGAGGAGCTGTGTAACAACAGGTCCACAAATGGGACGGCTCTCCCGACTTGAGCTTTTATTAGCCAAGAAAGAAAGAAAGAAAGGAGAAAATAAATAAAAAGGCACGCATCGGTTAACTGAAATCTCCGGCAAACTGTCAGTCTCAACAAAAAAACATATCTCTCCAATTTTATATGATAGCTGCAAAAACATATTGTCAAAATGATGCATGCATTTTTGCACCACTGTTTGTATTCCTTTGTGCGTGTGTGAGTGCGTGCATGCGTGTGCGTGTGGGTGTGGGGGCGTGTGTGTGTGTGCGTGTGGGTATGTGCGTGCATTACACTATCCAGCTGTAAATCGTCCATTATACCGGCACGACAGCCCGTAGCCGTGCCGGCACAGTAAGCTCACCAGGGCCATTAGCTGGTAAACATGTAAACCAGAGGTGACCCCCTTGTCTGGAGGTACCTATTAGCTCCCCGACGGCCGGCGGTGACAGATGTTTACACAGCTAGAGGCCGGTGCTCCCGAGGCCTCAAAGAATACAGCGTTGTGGATGGAGGACGCGCCGGCCAAGATGTAACACAAGTGCATAACGGCAGGGGGAAAAAAGAGAGAGAGAGGGGGGAAGGAATGTGTGAAATGTTAATGGTTTTCTTCTTTGTCAGCTTATACTTTTTTTTTTTTGGGGTGGGGGGGGGGGGAGAGGAGGGGGGGGGGGTATTTTGCTCGATCTTCTTTTCCCTCTCCTTCACCGCGGTGTTGATTCATCGTCTGGGGCCCAGAAAACAAGCCGTACAGGAAACCGTAACGTAGTGTAAAAATTCACAGCAGAACGGGGATCCTGTAGGACTCCCTTTACATCCAACACGAACAAAAAGTAACCAAAACAAATAAAAGGGTATTTAGTCCAAAATGTTGTCCATCATATCGACATACAGTCGTCCTCCCCCCCCCCCCCCTCCCCAAACCACAGCGGTGGTGGTGCCTTGCCGGATGCCAGCCGAGGACAGACAGACCTACGTCAACCTCTTATGTGTGTGTGTGTGTGTGGTGGTGTGTGTGTGTGTGGGTGGGGGGGGGTTTGTGTATCTGTGTCCCGATGGCGTGCAGCCAGAGGGAAACGCATATGTTGATTCTAACACCTACACACACACACACACACACACACACACATTGTACACACACTCACACACACACACACACAGAGGGTCATGAGTTTACACCATCAGATAAACAATCAACAATTGCGAGGAAGACCGGGGCAATCCAGATCCCCTGATTGTCTCTCTCTCTCTCTTCTCTCTCTCTCTCTCTCTCTCTCCTCTCTCTCTCTCTCTCTCTCTCTGTCTTGCGTCTCCTCTGCTGGATCCCCGGAGAAGACGTGTAACCAAACTCAAATGGAATGTGTCAGGGAGCGATGGTAATTACTGTAATCTATCGCAGAAAGATGGGTTTCGTGTGCGACCGCACCGCCGGTGTTTGAAGTGTCAGCGGTGTCAGCGAGCGGGGGGGGGAAACTCTCAAGACCCCACCTCGCCGCCGTCTCCCCCGGGACAGAATCAGGGTGTATGAAGGTGGACACTCCATAAAAAAAAAAGAGAGATTGCAGTCATTTAGACCCATCGTCTTAATGTTGATATTGTCGCTGTGAGAATCAAGCAACGCCACGTTTGTTGTTCCTTCTTTTCCGCTTGCTCAACCGTGTCTCGCCGGAGATCGGATCATAGGATGAATTTCCAATTGACAAAACCTTCGAGATAAATCTAAGATTGCATTAACAGGTACACACCGTTAAACCGTACACAGCCTTATATCGGAGCGTTGATATCGTACAGATGGATTTTCCATAATCCCCTCTGAGCGCGAGATGTGGGAACGGACCCGCGAGAGACGAAGACGCCTAGCTGCTCCTCGTGATTTCATGATTGATCCTCCATCTTATTAGTTTTTCCTGATCGCGGATGTACGTACGTACGTACGTACGTCTCATTTAATCATTCTTCCATCGTTCCTCATTTTTCCACCCCCGCTCCTTCTAGTTATGACCTCATAAATCATAACGGTCTGAACGGTTGATATGTCTCAGCTCAGGGTGCGGGGGACACGTCGAGGAGGTGAACACCGCTTCTCTCTCTCTCTCTCTCTCTCTCTCTCTCCATCTCTTTCTGCCTGTCCCTCTCTCTCATTTTCCCTCTCTTTTCCGCAGTGGGAGTCAAGAGAGAGAGAGAGAGAGAGAGAGAGAGAGAGAGAGAGAGAGAGAGAGAGAGAGAGAGAGAGAGAGAGAGAGAGAGAGAGACGATAAGCTGGTGCGGGAGGGAGGGGGGGTTGGAATGACGACCAGCCCCTGTATCTGATTAAAAACACATCGGCTGCTCCTGTGCTCAGAGGGCCCTTCCTCGCACCACAGTGCCTGAGAGCCGCGAGAGACGGCAGCAGTAGCAGAGATCCAGGACCGCTGCCTCCCGCACGGCTCTGTGCTCCTGAGAGAGGAAAAAGCGCCCAAGACAGGCACAGCGCGTACTCACTGACACTGCAGATCACTAAGCCCTGCCGCTCGGAATCTGCCGGCATGAGCCGTCGTTTAGTCATCGAGGCTCCCCGATGCCCAATGCCCGTCTCCCCCGACGCACAAACCTTTGTCTAAACCTCGGCCGTCACCATGGCGATGCCCAAACAAGTATGCTTTTAAATATTGCGTTTAATTGGACGTTGTTTTGCTTTGGATCTCACCGCACACTTCGGAGCACATGGATGGCTGAAAAACAACGAGCACCGAGCGTTTATTGGTCCATTTATTTTCAATATATTTAACACCCAAAGTTTCTCACCTCCCCTTCGAGAACAACCGTTGTTTTTCTCTGAGTGAGACAAGCTGGGGAGCTACCGACAGACGTCCCTTGGAGAGGCAGTGGGCGCTACCTTCCACCCTCCACCTTTTACTCCACTGAAGCGCCACCAGAGCGCAGGCCGGTCCCCAACCAGGAAGGCTCTGACTGCTGCTGACCAGCTCACTTCCTCCCCCTACCAAAGGGGGTGTGCTGCATGCCGGTCTTTATTTTTGATGTGGCGTGTAAGCATAATTAGAGGTCCCACAAAAGCGCAGGAGGGGACCAGGAGGGGCTGGTCCATCTGTCGAGTGTTAAGGACAGGGGGGGTGGGTGTGGGTGGTAGAGGAGGTGATGCAGGGGGTTGTGGGTAGGAGGGAGGGTAGTACGGTTCTATGTTGTTAAAGCAGCAGTCATTAGCGTGGGTGTACAAATAGCCCTGAGCAATGAGCGTGACGCAGCATGTGTGTATGTTTTCTACGTGTGTGTGTGCATTCATGTGTGTGTGTGTGTGTGTGTGTGTGTGTGTGTGTGTGTGTGTGTGTGTGTGTGTGTGTGTGTGTGTGTGTGTGTGTGTGTGTATGCAGTGTATGTGTGTATGCGCTCTCTCAAGCAGCCTCCTGGTTTCAGATTACCGAGTCTCGTGGGTCGATGTATAGCAGGTAGTGGTCTGCAGCTACACAGAGCAGCAGCCTCAGAACAGAGCAAACACAACAGGCCGCTCTCGCAAAAACAATCACCCCCTGAAAAGGCTTCTGTTCTCCGGCGATCTTACGTGTACAAAATGTCTAAATCAGCATTTCCTCCCCCGAGTGAAAATCAGGGGAGTTGTGGTCGTAACTAAGTTAAGTAAAATGTACTGTATTTACGTTGTATCTTTCACAGACAAGAACTGACCGAGTGCTATACTGCTTCATGGATACAGGAATAGAAACATACGGTAGGAAAGAAAGGGAAAGAAAGAACGGACTTCAGGAACGACCTCCTTGACCATCACAGACACATGAAGCAGCTCCCCTGATCACCATCAGGGTTTCTGAGCGACTGGAGGGATTCAATGTGACCTATTATGCCTAATTGTGTCTCCGGTGCCAAGCTCATTTCCTTGCCCAGCGCCCGGTTCTTCCCGAGACGTGTATTAAGTTAATGGGAACAGAGGTCTGAGTTTTCACTCGGAGGGACGAGGTGCTGGGCACTGCTCCTGTGTTAGCCGCACGCTACTTACTAGAAAAAAGGTTTCCAACACATACAAACAACCCAATAAACCTGTGAACCATACTAAATGGGAGTGGCCCTGTAAAGCGGATTTATGAGCGCTCTAAACGTATTACAATTGTAATTGTCTGTTTTAAAAAAAAAGGGTGTGTGTGTGTGTGTGCTGCCACTACACTGTCAGACTGGCCTAGGTGAAGGGGCTACCAGGAGTCTCCATCTTGTTTGGAACGGAAAACACTGGAACTGTTGTCCACTTCACTCCTGGTGGAGTTCCTGAGCAAACATGAGGGGGGGGGGGGGGGAACTGAGCGTACTTGGATTTTGTTTAATAACTTCAGGTTGTTTCGTAATGACATTTCACATTTACAGTTGGTAGCCCCCACGATGAGGAGGAGGAGGAGGAGGAGGAGGAGGAGGAGGAGGAGGAGGAGGAAGAGGGGGTGGAGGTGGGGGTGGGGGTGGGGAAATGCAAACATCTGTTTGGCATTTAGAAATGCTAGCATATGGGATCCTATGATGACAATGATTTAGGGTGGAAGAGAAAACATAGTTATGTACACCCTTCCCTCCTACCCCACTACCCCCCCCCCCCACACACACACCCCCCCCTACCCAAAAATAAACCAGAAGAGGTAGTGAATACACACACACACACACACACACACACACACACACACACACACACACACACACACACACACACACACACACACACACACACACACACACACACACACACAGAACATCATTGTGGCCCTGTGGGTGATGCACAGCAATGTGTGGATGCTGTTCCTACACGCAACTACAACCCAAAAAAGATCCCTTACCTCTCCCTTGGGTTCACCAACCCACCGGAGACTACAGAGCCTGGCGAGGCACTTCAACAAAATGAAATAATGAGGCGTACACACTTCTGTTCTGTTCGCTAAGCCGGGAGAGCGGCGTGATTAGCTTAGCATACATCGTTTGAAAAATATATATATATATATATATACTGTATATAAATCTGGGGGGGCAGCAACGAAACAAAATTCTGGGAACGAATCATCCGTGAGCCGTCACACGGGAACTCGAAACATCTCCGTCTCGTCTGTCGCGTTGTGCGTTGAGTGTGTAGCTGACACGGCTGTGGACTCTCCCTCCCTCCCTCCCTCCCTCCCTCCCTCTCTCTCTCCCTCCCTCCCTCCCTCTCTCCCTCTCTCCCTCCCTCTCTCTCTCCCTCCCTCCCTCCCTCCCTCCCTCCCTCCCTCTCTCTCCCTCTCTCCCTCTCTCCCTCTTCCTCCCTCTCTCTCTCCCTCCCTATCTTCCTCCCTCTCTCTTCCTCCCTCCCTCTCTCCCTCCCTCCCTCTCTCCCTCCCTCTCTCCCTCTCTCCCTCCCTGACGGTGTTTTTATCCAGTGTAGCATGGCATGGGTGCACTGTGGGGCCTTTCAGCAGATTCACCTGATACCGCTGTGACTGGAAGCTCCAGCTCTGCCACAGGAGGGGCTGACATGCATGGGTTCGTGGGTCAAACAAGGAGCTAGTCTTTCCCGGGGCTTTAGGGAACGTATATATGCTATTTGTCAACACAACACGGTCGCAACGGAAGCTTCTGGTTGTGTGATTAAAGTCTGATATACACCTAAAACAAGAGAGGCACTCAGTGGAGCGCATACCTCCGCCACACCAAAGTGTCCCCTGGATTTGGATTCGGAACCGGATCTGTGGCAAAATCAAATCAACTGTTCCTCGGCCCATAGGTATTCTAACCACCAAGTTGTGTTCAAGTCTGCTAATAGACAAACAAACAGACAGACAGACAGACAGACAAACAAATAACCTCTGGTCAGTCTTCAATGGCAGAGGTAGAACATCCATCATGCTAGAAGGACAATCCAGCTTATCTCCTGGCTGTCGCTGTCCTCCTCTCACTCTGTCACACACACCATCCGTGTAGCGGACATGTAACGTTCATCACTGTGTTTGTCGGGGGCCACAATGCAGACCGTGTAGCCGTGTGTTGAACTGGTCTGAGGAGGACATGGGAGTGATTCTGGATACCGTAGCTCAGGTCAGGACTCATGGTAATCCGTCTCAGGTGATGCTTCTCACATCCAGACCCTTCCCACTGATCTGCTTAAATATGCTTTCCTCCGTCACTTAAGGCCCCACACAACCCCGCACAGAATGTGTGTGTCTGCGTGTGTGTGTGCTTGAGACTGTGTGTGTGTGTGTGTGTGTCAGTGTGCGTATGTGTGAGAGACTCAATGTGTGTGTGCGTATGTGTGAGAGACTTAGTGTGTGTGTGTGTGTGTGTGTGCGCTTATGTGTGAGAGACTCAGTGTGTGTGTGTGTGTGAGACTCAGTGTGTGTGTGTCTGAGAGACTTTAGCGTGCACACACACACACACACACACACACACACACACACACACACACACACACCGAGTCTCTCACACACACACACACACACACACACACACACACACACACACACACACACACACACACACACACACACTGGGTTTAACACACACACGCACACACTCTGAGTCTCACACACACACACACACTGAGTCTCAAGCAGTCTTGATTTTGAGCATTTATATTAATTTCAGCACACATCACAGAACGTGTGCATGTGTGCGTGTGTGTGTGTGTGTGTGTGTGTGTGTGTGTGTGTGTGTGTGTGTGTATCGCTTTTCAGCATTTCCCGTCAAGTGATCAATCCGTGGGCTTGGTTGACATGACAACAACACCCCCACCTCACCTCACGGTGTCCCACAGAACAAGCCGTAGCACATAGGTGGTGCATTGAGGACTGACAGTAACGCTGGCTGACAGCTCCGGCAATAACTAACCCGCACACATGCACACACACACACACAGGCGCACATGCACACACACACACACACACACACACACACACACACACACACACACACACACACACACGGCAGGATGCAGTCTCCCATCAGGAGGATTAGAGTGGCATCATGTGAAAAGGCCTTGTTAAAAGACGTGCCATCTGCAGTCCTAGTTCACTTTTTCCAAAGGCTGTGGCAAAGCTGGTTTTAAGAGCAGACTCTTGGATCATTCTCTCCCTCTGCCTCTCAGGCCACTTAATCAACATATTATATTGCACTATAGAGTGCCAGGATCCAATATTAACACTTAGTACCCACAGACCTCGGGCCTGGTGTAAGCTATCAGCACATAAAGGCATGATTTCCATGGTTCAGCGAGGAGCCGGGAGAAGGGAAGAGAAAATAAGAGAGATGGTGGTGTTAATATTGAGTCAGATAGAATCTTTCTTTTTTTCAAACCACCACCAATAAACGTTCCATAAAGTAACTCATCAGCACATGGACCACGATCACATCACTTCCATTTATATATTTGTGTTTTTTTTGGGGGGGGGCTTTCTTTGATGTCGTGTCATGGAAGGTCGTAACCGTGGTTACAGGATGCTGTATATCTCCCGGTTTATCGCCCGCCCGACACATCCCCCTCATAGTGACATTGGCCAAATACTCATCATCTTTAAGTTACATCTTAAAGGGGGACTTTGCTGATTTTCCACCAGCTTTGTTTCATTTCAATGTGGGTAGTGTATGTAAATGAACAACGGTTACTTCTCCTCCGTGTTGCCTCAGATCTCTTTGCCAGATGTGTCATTGAGTGTCAACTTACCCCAACTCTGTCATGAACTCCATCTAATGACACAGAGAGAATCGACCACAGTGCTTCATACTGTATCCATAATAGAGATAAGGTTGTTTTTCACACTATATTAATAGATAGATAGAGATAAGGTGTATTTTCACACTATATCCATAATAATGCGGATAGATGGAGATAATGTTGTTTTTCACGCTATATACCGAATAATGCGGATAGAGAAAGGGTTGTTTTTCCACACTATATCCAAAATAGATATTGATAGAGTTAAGGTTATTTTTCACACTACATCCCTGATAGATAGATAGATAGATAGAGATAAGCTTGAAAAGCAGCCCGGTAATCCTTTAAGAATACATCAACATCGTCACAGAACCATCAGCGTAACGTTCAAGCCCTAATGAGTACTAATGAACAAGACAAAGAAAAAAGGTGTTTGAGCGTCGTACACTCAAAAAAAACTTGCTGTCACCTTTTTTTTAAGGAAATCCAGTGATGGCATAATTGTGTATTTATTCATTGATGAAACTCATACAAGGAGGAAGTGTTAGGATATATATTCCTTGTTAAAAGCCTCCCGCTGCGTGTATCTGGCAGTAGAGTGGGCAGTGCTGGGCCCCCGGTCTGATCTCATATAGTCAGCAGATGGCATCATTAGCCAGAGAATAAAAGGGGAAACGCTCGACCCTGGAGTCCAGTCCTCGTACCGTGGGGCTGGGAGCTTTTTAAGATTTTCGGTGAAAGCGGAGGGACGTCTGGGGGGGTGTAAACTTAACGGGTAAGGTAATCTGTGTAATATAGAAACTAGAAAAAGAAACATAAGCACACATTAACCACACACACACACACACACACACACACACACACACACACACACACACACACACACACACACACACACACACACACACACACACACACACCCCATAGGGTTGGGGTTGTGGCGTGTACATGAACAGAACATGTATGTAGCAGAATGTCGGCACCCAAACGGTCTGTTTATGTTGTGCTCTATGTACAATACGGGCCTATGGGGATCCGGTGGGGGGGGGGGGGGGGGGGCGGCATGAAATCCACACCAGAGAGGGGTCTGGAATTTAACACTCTTGAACGATGCAGATTGCTCCCGGGACGTGCCAGGAGGAACTGTATATAAAGCTGTCACAGGACGGCTTGAGGGCTCGGAACAATAAGAAGGCATCTCATGAGTGTTGTGTTTGCGTATGTGTGTTTTACATTATGCCGCTTCCAATGTAATCCCGGTAAACTAGTGGGAGGAAGTGAGACATCTCCATGTGGGTGCCAGCCACACTGTACATACATAAAGAGAGACGCATCGCACCGCTAACTCCCCCAGCTATAGGGTCGCCTCCTCGCCTACACTTCCTGTGACACAACAACAATGTGTGCGCACACACACGCAAACGCACACACACACGCACATTCACACGCATGCACGCAAACGCACATTCACACGCACACACACACATACACACACACACAGACACATGCATTCCTTTGGCATACCTATTGTGGCATAAACCTTGTTCTGTGGGATCAGTTTGACAAGTGAAACATCCGCTAATGTGTTACGCAGCCTGAAGCTCTTCTGGGGGTCAAATGTGTAAGTTAACCTCTTGATCTCATCTCTGCCTCTTCAACCTCCCCCCCCCCCCCCCACCCCCTCCCCCTCCACCACCCAGACAACCCCCCACAAGCACACACTCACACACACACACACACACACAAACACTTAAGCAAACAAAAAAAAACGAAAGTGCATTCAAAACAAGCCTCTTGATGCACACTAAGAAAATTCTATTATGGATTATCTGGGATCTTACGAAAAGCAAAAGTGAAGCGAGGGAACGGAACGCGGGAGCGCCGAGCCGTGTATGTGTGCCAGTACCCCGCAGTGATGGCCTGATGATTTGCAGATGGGCAGTGGATGGGGGCTCTCGGAGTGTGGATCGAGGTTCTCCCTGGCGCATACGATTAAATCTTTGATTGCCTCACAATTTACGAGTCCAACCAGAATGTGAATTTTGGATAAGTTGTGTCGACTGCACCCCAGAAGGCTGTATATATATATATATACACATGCATGGACTATACCGCATGGACTAGAACGCACTCCAGCGGTCCCCGTACGTGTGTGCGCGTTTACTTTAACTTTGCTTCCCATCGCCACACCACAAAGCGTTGATTATGTCACGGTTTAAAGAAGAAAAAAAAGGTGGAGGAGATTGGTGGAGGATTACAAGCGCTCTGTCTGTCTGTCTCATTCATTCGGAGTAGTGGTAGTATTGACGTAAGGGGTTGGTTGGGCTATGCGGGGTATCCTATACCCACGGTTCAAGGGGGGGTTATATGAGATCAATTAAAACCAGCTTAGGGGTTGTCGCTGCACACACTGGTCCGTATACCTCGTAAAGAAAGGAAGGGGGATTCCGTATAGCTTTGCATTGAAACACGCACACAATACGCACCCCTTAATCCATGCAAGGCGCTCTTTGGACGGATACACGCACCAACAGAGTTCTTAATGCGTTCCCAGCAGAGCAATCAATCAATCAATCAATCAATCAATCTCAGATTGAGCAGATCCACGCCGAACGAAAGACAATGCGAAACTATTCAACTGTCACATTCAATTAAAACAGACCTGAACTTGTTTAAGTCCCAATTGACCTGATACGCAACTAGTATCCAGCTATTTTTATTATTATTTTTTTTAATCAATCAAATGTCGCTGCAGCCACCACCTCATTAGACCTCATTAGAGGCCACTTCTGCGCGCATTTTACGCACACAGTCCCGAACACGCCATCGCTTAACAAGTTCAACAAGAGTTTAAAAAGTAGCTATAGACACATGTTCAACTTCTGTTGTGTTAATCGAGTCATGCTATGTGTAAGTGGCGGTTAATCAATTTAGTCC